>PVHY01007497.1:0-67093 GCA_004024945.1 Uropsilus gracilis
CAGACAAGGAATACTATTCAGCTATCAAAAAGGTCATATCCTGCCATTTGTAATAACACGGATGCAACTGGAGGGAATTATGCTAAGCAAAATAAGTCACAATCAGAAAAACAAATACTGAATAGTTTTTCTCATATGTGGAATATAAAGAAACAAAGGAACAGACAAAACTCAAACCAAGTGAACCTTAGAAATTATGGTTTCAGAATTGAGGTTACTAGAAGAGAAATATGGGGGTTGGGAGAGTGAATTGGGAAGGGACACCAAGGGAATATAGTGGAGGATTATAGGTGCTTTGGTAGTGGATTTAATATGGTAATATACAGCTGAAGAAATATGAATCTGAAACCCTAAATCATATGCAATGTTGTAAACCATTGTGACCTCAAAAATACATGATGTAAATTTAAGTAGTGAGGTTTAATATTGTTTAAACATCTTTGACCTTCAAGTACCATGAAAAACAAAGCTGCAAAAAAGGGGAAACTCACAATTATTAATCACCTATTTTATGTCATTTATTGTGATAAGCAAAATCACAATATTAATTTTTCAATGAATACATTATTCCCTGGGGGCATATATGTATGTTGTACTTTTAAATTTTCAGCTATTTATGCTTCGATGTGAGTGACCATCAAAATACTTTGACAGGCTAATTATTGAGTGAGAGAGCAAAGACTAAGAGGGCAGCATAGGGAAAAGAAGACTAGACATGAGATGGGAGGGAAGAGTCAATTACATTATTTTGCCAAGGACCAAAATTGATTGATTACTTAAAAAATATGAATGAACTCAGAAGCAACTTTGAAATATATAAGGATTAATATTGAAGAGAAAATGCACCTTATGTTAAAATTAAATTAAAAATAAATAACAGGCATTTTGTTAAATTTGATGACATTTTAGAAATAAGTGGGGTTTTTTTGGTTTGTTTTCTATGGAATGAGTATTGATCTTCCAGTGTGATTTTGGTTATTTATTCTGATTAACATTATGTGAATAAGGAACTTCATTTTCATATTATGATTAAAATCATCTTTTGCAATTATTTTAATGCAGTTCATCAAATTCTTGGCATTAAGAATATTGACATTTCACATTTTACTTTTTTCATCTTTGAGAAGGTTTGTGCTGGTAAAAAGATCCTCATTGATTTTTACTTTTGAAGGCTTAACCCTGTATTGCTATCAGATTGTATGCTCAGTAAGAGTGCCTGCCGTCCTGCCATTTATTTTCAGAATGTAATAAAATATAGCTACAGGATATAATTTTTCATAGAAAGAGTCAAATATTTAGTGGAAAACATAGAGGTATATTTGAAATGACTTTACATAGTTTAATTTCTTAAAAAAAAACATGACTCTAAGTTAACGCAAAATTTCCTGATAGAAATGATCGATTAAGCAAGTTGGTGTCATACATCATTAACGAAATCGATGACTCCTCAAATTTGTGTTCATTCTAACTCAGGCAATGAATGATAATTACTTCTGCTAGAAAAAAGTTCATGCTTACATTAAAAAGTTACCCAAGAGAAATGAGCATTTAACAAATATTACAATAGCCAGCTTCCAAGATGACCCCGATGATAATCTCTGGTATTCCCGCTATTCACACACTTGCGTTGTCCTCCTCATACTGTACCAGGATGAGACTCTGTGAGCAAAAGCATCTGATAAAGTGATTATTTTGTCACTTTGGTAATTGTTCTAACTTTATGGCTTCTAACTTTAATGCTCCCTCTCCGTGTGTGTATGTGCGTGTGCGTGCGTGTGTGTATGTGTGTCTTTCTCATCATATGCTCTGGAGGAAGCCACGTTATGAACAGGTGTATGGAGAAACTCAAGTAACAAGAAGCTGATGCTTTCTGCTAATAGTCATATAAATATGATTGTGAGCAGATTCCAGCTCACCTACAGAGTGTACCTCTTCTCCTAACTTGATTGCCACCTAGTGGGAGATGCTGAGTTAGAATGACCCAGCTAACTTTGGAGTAGAAGCAGAAGTATATGATTGGTACCTATTTAAGCACATATATTTGTATCTCATATTTCAGTAGTCCACCAGGCAAACCTTATATGTTCATGATTGCTAAAATAATAGCAGCTGTTTACTGTTTGCAATGCTTACTATTCACATAAATTATCTGACTTATTTATTATGGAAACTTTGTAAACTTTGAGAGGCAAACACACACACACAAGGAGAGAGAGCATTAAAGTTCGAAGCCATCACCCCGTATAACAATCTCTGAAGTGTCACAACATCACTCTATCAGACACTTATGTTTACTAAGTGTCACCTGGTACAGTAGGAGAGATTACCCAAGTATATAGTCTTTGTAAATTTTGCTATCTTTAATTTGCAGAAAATGAAACAAAGGCTATGAGAGTTTAAACTACTTGTCTATATATAATTATACAGCTGAGATGTATCATTGGAACTCAGACCCTCTTCTCATTCATTCCAAAGTCTGCTCCTAACAAGTGTGCCATTGAAGATGCCCTGTAAAACAGAGTATATATTTGTCTTAAAAAAAATCTCTGAGTAGTATTTCACTGTGTATATAAACCATATATTTTTGATCCATTCATCTGTTTGGGGGCATTTAGGATGTTTCTATGTCCTGAATTTGTAACTACTGCTGCAATAGATGAAGGTTTCATTTCAAATTAGCAACATGGATGGAACTGGGAGGGATTATAGTAGTTGAAATCAATCAGAAAGGAAAAAGTACATACCGGATGGTTTCACTTGTATGTGAAATATAGAGAAACCGAACCAAAGGACAAGAAAAAGTTAAAACTGGTAAGCTGATAACAGCACTGTAGTATGCAGCCAGGGAGGGAAAGGGAGGAAGGGCAAAACAGAGGAAGGATGAGCATGAGGGGTCATGGTGATGGTTCACTGGTGACATGGTGATGGGAGAACTATGGGATATACAATGATGTAAGAAATGAATACATATAGCAAATAAAAAACAGAGTATATATTATCTCCAATTATGCCCTCACACATACCCATCACTCCATGTACCACCCTCACACCTGAAATAAGCATTCGTACTGTGATAGATTCTTTCTAGTCTATTTTGGTCTCTTTAGTTATAACATTGCTGGTCATGATTTTCTGAATACTAAACTGAATTTTGAAAAATTTATTTTTTATTGTTCTTTGGAAATGTCAGTGATAAGTTTTTAAGCTTAAGGATTGCTTTTCAAAAAAGTGCAAACATAACACAAGAATACATAGAAGCTAGGCTTGTATATAGCAAGCTTTGAAAGTAAGGAAAAGTCAAAACAAGCTAACCACCAAACTGAAGCACACAACTTGGGGCAGGGGGGAAACGGGGGTGGGGGGGGACGGTGGGGAGGGTGGAGGGGGCTGAATCCCTGGGATTACAAAGATGTGAAATTTATATATAAATTTAAAAAATAATAAAAAATGTAAAAACCTTTAGGTGAAGTCTACATTCTCTAATTTACAGTCTCCACAAATCCTATTGTTCAACATTCATCCTTCCCACATTTCCATTCTTGGTTTGATCCCCGAGGGCATTAATCTTGAAGCCTTGATTATCTTCCTTTGGTGCAGTGGTTATACATTGGATAACTATGGGATGTTTTAGAAATGACAAGGGTCATATTTTCTTTTGACTGTCACAATACTTGGTGAATGGTACTGGCATTTAATGTGTGGGGACCAGGGCTACCCGATACCCTGCAATACATGGACAAGCTCATACAATGAAGATTTCCCCTGTATCCCATTATGGGTTTCAAATGTCTCCCCCAGAGAGTCATGTACAAAAAATCTAAATTAATCTTGACTTAGAATATAGCTCCATTTTTTAAATATAAATTCAAAGTATCTTTTGCACTTTTTAAATATATGTTGACTTTTCCATAAATGAAACTACTCTGTTGATCAAGGAAAGATCTGTCTTTGTTTTGTTTAGACCTTCATCTCAGGTTATTTATCATTTACAAAAATCATTTCATTGGTTCTACCGCCCACTTGTGATATTTGAGTTGTCAATACAATACCCTGTCTTAATTAATCTACATTTGTATTTGACATCTGCAAGGCAGTCTTGTTGCATTTTCCTGGGGGTTCACTGTGGAGGAAGAATATCAGGTTGTTGATGGTGGACGTGGTTGGTAACATATCTTTATAGAGGTGTGAGCCCCTAAAATGTATAGTTGTGTTTTAAGTCAATATTGTTTCAATAAACATAACTTTAAATAAAGAGAAGATTTTGGTTTGATGCTGGTGAGGACCACTACTTTGCAGTTATGCAAAAGTGTTGCTAAAAGAGCTATTTAAATAGATAGACCACAACTAAGGTCTACTGCTATCAAACTTGTGAGGGTTAATCTTTTTAATAAGCTCCTGCAGTAATTTCGAAGGTCTTTGTAAAATCAGTTCGTGAACTGGCATTTGGAAAGTACCGATCTTGTGGCCATCATCGCCTGCTTTTTTATTCTTAGGATCTTATTCCTACCTTCATCTCTTCTTAGAAAAGGAAATAAAAAACTATTTCTTCTATCTTTGATACTGAATACCTCTCTCCACTGGTTCCTTTATCTCTGTCTACACGTGTGCTTAAAGAGTTAGTGGCTTAAAGAAGTCCTCATTTGACCCCATTTGCTTCCTAAAACTGCTTTATGATTCACATTTTCTTCCCAAATTAATGTCTTGAAAGAATTGTGTGTCATCTTTTATCTCCAGTAGAATTTCTGTGCTCTCAGTGGTTTGTAATATGTCTTCTGCCCTCACCACGCTAATGAAACTACTCTTTCAAACAGTTTTACTTGGCAATACAATACCTTTCCCTCCGTAGTCATCCTGCTCAAGTCTTTTATGGCATTATGCACTTTTGAATAACACCTCTTGCTAGAAATTTTTCTTTTTCTTGGTTACTAGAACAATAATATCTCCTGGTCCTCTTTTTTTCCTTTTCTGACATATTTCTTCTACACACTCATTATATGTCTTTTCAAATATCCAGTCTTCTGTTCTATTTTCTATGCTTATATATTCTCAATTTTATATTAATAATCACAATCCCTTTTAAAGTATACAGATCTATCTTTTCCCTTGCCTTCACGGAATTTATTAATATACAATACATCCTCAAGATATCTCAATTTTAGGCATGAATTCACAGAGCCCACGCACAGAGTCATGGGCAAGAAACAGAATACAATGTATTTCCTACATTGTTTTTTCATAGTTTTAATAGTATTTTTACAAATAGGTTGGCAGGGAGGTTAATAGAAAATGTTTAGAGTTGAGGAGAGAAAGGGACGTGGGAACGATTGGAAAGTGATCAGCATGTAGAGAAAAGGGGCAAGAGTATGTTGGAGAAGAAATTTCTTAGCCTCCTCATCTGTCTGCTGGACATTTTACTGTTGTATTGCTGTTTCCATATAAGAGGATTTGATCAGACTCTGAGGCTAGACAACCATTTATTCTGAAAAAAAATAAAACAAGTTACTTAAATATAGTTCAAGAGATATTAAAGAAATTCTTATGCCCTTAGCTTTTTTTAAATATCCCAATGACCTCATATTCCCTCATGTATTCCAGTATTCTTTTCTTGATTTACTTGGAATCTTCTACTTAATAATGGGGACACAATCTAGAAATGTCTTATTAGACAGTTTTATTTGTTTTTGCAAACATCATAGAGTGTACTTACACAAACCCAGATGGTATCACCTAATATATATCTGTAAGGAGCAAACTTTTGGGACCAATGCTGGTCTAATTGTTTACCAAAATGCCATTAAGTGATACATGACAACGCACAGGCTTCACATTTACTTCCCTCCCAGTTCTCACCTTTCTTCTTGTTACTCCACAGACCACTGTTACTAAAACTGGTCTCTGCTTATTAACGCTTTTAAAGAGCAGGCAGTGTAGCAGCAAGGTGAAGATCTACATATACGTGGCACATAGCGGTCAAAATAGGAATTTACACAGATAAAAATACTGGTAGGTCACTAAATGACAGTGAAGTAGTTCATGTCACTTGTTGTAACTGTAAAGACAAGATCCTGCCTTCAAATTCTCCACTTTTCCATTCCACAGATTGAGCAACTCTTTTCCCATACATTGATCACAGTAATCCCTCGTGAGCCTGGTTTACTTCATGTCTCCTGTTCTTTCCCCTTTACATTATATCATTATATAGTCCGCTGACCTATTCTTTGCAGAAGCATAGCATGAAAAGCATCCTTTTACATGGTTTAAATTAGTGAAAAGACAGAACAATTTAATTGTGTTTAATTGATAAGCCTGACTAGTTCAATCAAATTTTTAAGTAGAAAGAATGCTGCGGCATTTATCTAAGAAAGACTATGTGGAGTAAGGAGAGAGATTCACAAGAGGCCACAGGGATTAAGAAAAAACAAACAGAATTCCTGTTCATAATTCTATACACACAACCAATTGCCATGTAGATAGATGGTACAAAAAATGAAGACGGTGGTAGAAGATGACGTCAGAGGAGGTCCCCTGGTCTGAGATGTTGTGAGAATTACTTGAAATTACATACACAAGCTGTCTAAGATAACTCATTTGATGGATTAAACTATTACAATGAGCTGTTCTTCCTAGTCTGAATGAATGAGGTAGTTCCTGAGGAGACTGCAAAGTATTTAAATGGCCTGCAATTGAAGAATAATGGCAGCAAACTTCCCTGGATCATAAAGCCACAGTAACTAAGAAATGCCTTGACAAAAGTTAATGCTAAGTAATGACTGAGGAGTCCTATTGTCTTTTCAGGCTGAGCAATGATTTAATTGGTTTAACTATTGCCTCTAGTCTGAAAATTCTTACTGACCTCTGATCAAGGTCTTTCAGGTCTATGTCTATATTAAGATCAGTGTTTCTCAACAACATCATTATTAACATTTTGGGCTGGATAATTCTTTGCTGCAGGGAATAGTATGATTTTTGTCCAAAATATTTGCAATGGGTCAGTTCAATAGATAATGTGTTTGGTGCTACGTAATGTTTTTTTTTTCTCCTAATTGTGTATGGTTTAATATGTTTTAGAAAGAGGTAAAATTCTGTTTGAAGTTGATAGTTCAGAGTTGACCTCAAAATTTGAACACTATTTTGATAAACTAGTCAAAATATTTACACATACCATAGAGATGATTAGCGAAGACATGTCAAATGCTACTGACATATAAATTTCATTCATTTAGCCACTGTTGATATTTATAAACAAAAAAGTCAACCAAGCTGGAGAAATTATACTTTCAGATATCAAGATTAATTAAAACAGTCTAATAAGTTATAGTGATATTGCCAAAGGCTTTACAAACTAACAGGTTGAGCAAATAGAAAATCAGAAATTGCAGGAAGATGGCATCAGAGGTAGTTTCCGGCTTTGCTCTCATGATGATTTGAGGTCACGATGATTGAGATGGGGGGCACTGGACACAGAGCGTCAAATGACTTGGGGCAAAACTGCAGCATTTCCTGATAATTAGAGACCTAAGTTGACCACATGTGACAGAGGAGATGCTGAGGAATTAGTCTTTATAAAATGAATGGTGAATGAAAGAGGCACATGGAGAGAGTGGCCTGAGTGCAAACTGTGGTTCAGATAGTCCATAGGGAAGGAGAATGTTAGGTGCAGACCTGAATGTAGAATGATAAATGCCAAAATACTGGGGTGTGCTGGTTGGGAACGGCTCCTAGTGAGTAGCACAAGATTTAGAATGGCACTGTCCTTCCTCCGGTTCCTTTGGGACTTGCTGCTATGATGAGGTGGTGCCTGAAGCTCCGAGAAGCTGCACCAAGGGCCTATCCAGCAAAATGCAGAGAAGCAGGGCTGGAAAACCAGAGAGTCCTGTTTTTAAACTTCAAGATTTCTACATTTGCCTTAGAAGGGATTAAATATGCAATATTCAGACTTCAATGTTGTTTTTGATAAGTTATGATTGGCATCTTTCTCCAATAAAGATATGTACAAATTGAAATCACAGTAGCTGTGATTACTAATTGTAATGCATGTTGCCATTGCATTCTGATAACTTGAGATCTATTACTAAGACAAAAAGAAAATAATTAGCAATCAATGGTAAGTGTTTAATATTTTAATTCTACAGCTGTTGTGAAAAAATGTCATTGTGTTGTAGATTCAATTAATCATAAGGTAGGGAATCAGAATAATGCAGCTATATTATACAGTTTTGAACATGCACTGTAGGTAGAAATTGAGAGTTCTTTAGAGGTTCTTTAGTTTATTGTCATTGTTTAAAGGGGATGCAGACTTCAAAACTCTTTTAAACAAAGGAATCCTAATTTTGACAAAGTAATATTAAAAGGATACACATGGCCATAGTATAACCAGATAATATGTTGAATTTTTAGCTTGTAAATTGAGATAATTGCAAAGGAAACTGTAATTTGACTACTTACAATTTAAAATAAGTATAACTTATAGAAACACTTTTCATCTAAATGAACAATAGTGAACTGTAAAGACAAATAACAACCTTGGGTGAAATTTTTGCGAAAATATGGCAGAAAAAGTCAGTGTATTTATTTTATAAAGAAATATTGTAGATCAGTGACAATTAATAGCACATACACATAATAGCATCTCAATAAAAAAATGGGCAAATGGTATTGTGAATCAAAGGTTCACAAATGCAAAAATAATACATAAATGTCCCAAAAAGTTTGCTTTTACCAGTAAAATTTTGTAGGAAAAAAATGCAACCATGCATTTATGCCTAAATATTCTGTCTCTCACAGGAGACAAATAAAAATGAAAGTTAAAAAATAATATTAGAATGACATTGTCATGCTGAAAATGATAACGCACTCTTTGGATCATAAATAGAACAGAGACAAACTTAGTCATTAAACCACAGGCATAACTGAGTGCCAGATGTAGATATGAGAAGCCATTGAATATTTGATTTATGTGGACTAAAGGAGTAGTCAAAAACTTTGCATATGTGAAAGAGCAGAGCCAAATTCATAGGTTGAAATCAGGAGCAGGAGGAGTGTTCTACAATAAATCCTAGGAGCACTGCATAGGGTAGAAGCCATTTTAAAGCTTCCTATCTATTAGACACATTTTCTCCTGACATACAAATGTTCAGGAGTTGAAGATAAGGCATTTGAGCTCCTGTGGCTCCAGGTAACATGCAGCCCTCTCTCATCTCCATCAAAAACTGAGGATGCCCTCACAGTAACATCACATCCTTTCTGGAATACTCGTAGTGGATGTGTCAGGAGTGAGTTTCCTCATCACATCCTTATGGGCCATCTTATGTGTAACTTTTAAAGTAACTTGAAAGTTTGTAAAATGGAAATGGACAAAAATTACTACTGAATTTATAATTTAATATATCTGACTTTTTGTTTGCAATCTAGTAGTATTTGAATAAGCAATAAAATAAATACATAACTCAGAAGTCAGTGTATATTTGTTTCACTTACTACATTTTCCTTTAACTGCAGAGTGAACACCTTGTCAAAATTCAAGATTTTCATATAATCTGTATTCTACTTGCCATTATGCACTGAAGGATTCTTATTTAAATGTTGTATTTAAAATTTACAAAATTTGTGTTTTATGTAAAATATAAATTTAAATATATTAAAATATTTTTTCATATTTTTCAATTGCTATTGTTCTTATACAGAATGTTAGTAAAATTGAAAAGCAAAATTAATATCATCCGTTTAAATCAAAGTTATATGGAGCTTATTTTCTTTAATTTAAATATGTAAATTAACTATTAGATATTTTTATAAAATGAGATTATTCACAAATTTTTAGTTTAACATGCTTTTGTCTCTAAAGAAAAGACTTTACATTGTACTGTATTTCACCCACATCATACATAGGACAGATGTATATCTGCTTCTAACAATAATATGTATTGTTTTACAATGCAGAGTATTCCTCAGCAACATGTGCAATTGCCAGATTAGTGAGTTTCTCAGGAGCTATGAATTTTATGAGGAATAGAAGTAACAAAATGGATGCTGGATACTATTCTGATATCAAACTTTGTTATGCAACAACCTATTGCATCCCTGCCATAGGAGTTGAAGGATTTGATAAGTTAGTCTTTTCTATTACTAAAGTGATTCTGCTGCTTCATTTCTCCCCACATTATAAGTACCCTCCAGCTCTGACTAAACAGCAATACAAACCACAAATTTTTATTACAAAAGTAAATTTGATGTCTTCAATAAGCAGATTAAAGACAGGATTAGACATATAACAGATTTATTATGGGAAATATCTATGAAAAACCAGTGGAAGAAATTGGTAGGCAGGTAGCATTTTTCATTTAGTGGTATAAGTCTGACCCCTGTAGGAGAAAGAAAAGAATAGAGAAAGATATTAGCAGGAAGAGTCTCAGACTGCAGTGTTGTAAGACTTTCCACCAAGTCAGTGACTATTACTTGACTCAAAGTTGCTCGTTATACAAGATCCATATTCTACAGAATAGCTTAGCACATATTTCTCTAGAATGCTAAAATTTGATCTAGGAGCAGCCTCAGAAGAGTGTGGCCTTTACATAAATGTGGAGGTAGACAGAGGGGCCACAGCTGAAGCTGTTGGACAACTACGCTCCTGAAGCAGATTTAGGCAACACATTTCTTGATGAACAGAGTCCATAAGTAGGAGGACTTAAAGTTGTTACGATACCACATCTCCAATAATTGATGCAACACAATCCTTATGAAAAGCTCAGCAATCTTTTCTGCTGAAATTAGCAAACTGAATTTAAAACATATATGACAATACAAAGGACCTTGAAATGGCTAACTTTTGTAAAGAGAGCCAAAGTTAAAATATTAACCTATTTTCAAGACATTATAAAACTACAATATAATCAAGGCAGTGTGGTATTAATATGAAGATATCCAGTTAGATCAACAGAACAAAAAAGAGTCTAAAAATAGACTCATACAGATGTGTCTAAAAGTGATTTTTCAATAGTGGTAGAATAATTCAACTATTCAATCAGTGGAAAAAGGAGGGCTTTTTCACCAAATAGGGTTGGAGCAATCAGATATCAAATAAAAAAAAATAAACTTCAATCTATGACTTTTATCGGATTTTAAAAATTACTCCTAATAGATTATATCACAAAATGTCAAGATTTCTTAGATCAAAAACTGGCAAACTACAGTATACTGACCACATTCAGCATGCCATCTGTTTTTATAAATGTTTATAGAAGCATATCGTTGTTTCCATTGTATACTTGCTTGCTGTCATGTTACAAAGGCAGAAAAGTTGTCATAGAGAACATGTGGTCTGAAAAAGCTAAAATATTTACTATTTGATATTTCAGAGAAAAAAACCATACTGATCGCTGTATTAGATACAAGAAAAACATAATCCATAAATTGACAAATCGTACTTACTAAAATAAGAAATATCTCCATAAGTCTTTAAAGAAAGAAAAAGAACAGAGAAGCCATGAACTAGGAGAAAATATTTTCAGATTATCTATTTGCAAAGAACCCTATCCAGAATATATAAAGAATTTTCAAAACTCAATAAAAAAATACAAATAATCTAATAATAAAATGGGAGGCCTTGAGCAAGTATTTCACCAAAAATATATAGACAATAGATAGACACATGACAAAAATACTCAACATAATTAGTCATTAAGAAAATCTGTATACAAACCATAGTGAAACAGACTCAATCCATAAAGTGCTGGCAAAGATAAGGAAGAACTAGAACTTTGCACACTGCTGATGAGAATATAAATTGTAATATCCCCTGGGAAAACGGTTTGCAACTCTCTTAGAAGTTAAGTGTATACCAATCATGATTTGGCTATTCTAATCAAAATTTTTTGACAGGTCCCCGGTCCTCTGGGAAAAATTAGATGGCATTCTGTTTTTCTGTATCTTTGATACAAGCAAAAACTTCATCTCCACAGGCTGAGCCTGGGTGTATTATGTCTCATTGCCTTTCTATTTCTTCTTTTGTTTCTTTTTCTTCTTTTTGGTCCCAGTGCCATTGGCTGGAGTCAAATCATGCTGGTTGTAGCTGTTGTCCTCGTTCTCATAATTGCAGCAGTGATTTTGGTCATTTCTGTTCCCTCACATCTTTTGTAGCAGTGAGGGTGAGGATGGTTTTACTGCTGTCTCACTCTCATTTGAGCTGTATTTTCTGTTTTGTTTCTGTGAATTTCTTATTTTATTTATTTTGGGAGTTACTTTTATTATTTGTTTTATCTGCTAACTCACCATGGTAGCTGATAAGATTGCATGCTCTTTGGGATCATGTGATCACATTCCTGGTCTTCATAGCAATCCATTTGAGGTGCAGGTTCATGGCTCATTCTTTCACAGAAATTTGCTTTTGCTAGTCACATCAGGGTGCTACCATTTTAGGGTCATTTTGAGGTAGTATATTTGCTTTGGATTTTCAATATCATGCAAAATGCATAAATTTAACCTTTGTCTGTGTTATAGACCTCATGGGAAATGTATACTTTTAACCATAAATCTGTGTGATAGGACTATGGTATGAATTCTCAGGTGATATATTTTTTCCATCAAGAAGCTAAGTTGAAACCGACAAGAAATTTTTCATCTCTCTTTGCTAGTGGGTAGATTTTTTATCAATCCATCATTTCACTGAAGTGTGGAACTGAAATTTTTAGTTTTATGTGATGTCTTAATTCCCATTCTCCAACTTATATAAACGTAGTGTACACCCTATATAAACTTCTTTCCTATTTAGCTGATAAGCCACATATTTTGTGTTTTTTTGGTATTAGCAAATCTCCTCTGAGCAGCTGCAGCCTCATAATCAGCTTATTCCCTCCTTTCTAGTTCTTTCTCCTCCCCCTCCCCTATCTTTCTCTCCTTCTCTTCTTTCCTCTCTGGTTCAAAAATTTCCTCTCTATCTCGGGGTCACATAACGAGTATATTTTAGCATTATATTTTGGTCAGCTATGAATTTAATAGGGTCCTTCTTATGTTTTATCTAGAATTTCTTTGTGTTTTTAATAGATCTTTTCCAAATGTCCAATATGCCATTTTCTAGGAACAGAAGTTGACTTACATGACCTTTATATTAAAAAGTAGTGAAATTAATTAACAGTGTATATATTAACTCAGGGTTATGATTTAAGCAAAGTTCTTTTTTTCCAATCTATATGCTAATAACACTAGGTAGTAGTAGAGCACCAAATTTTTCAAAACATTTTCATATTTAATCAAATTTGACCCTCTCAAAACATCTCTAAGTTTGAGTGTCTGTACAAGAGAGGTAAAGGTACTTGCTTAAGGTCATGTAGTAAGTTAGTAGGAACTCAATAATCAGATAATAAGACAAATGCACTGCTTTCTGCTTGTTAATTGTTCCTAAATAAAGATGTTTGTCTCTTTGCATGAGGAAAGCATCTTTTGACTGAGAAATCCAGAGAGCTGCAATATACATCTTCTAATTTGAAAGCACATACTGCACTCCAAAGTTTGTGCTTTTGGATTGAAATAGAAACTCCGCTAAAACACCTGGTTACAGTTTCCTCTTGGTTATAAAGGCAGAGTGGTGTGTTTTTGCATTTCTTTTAGAATGGATCATGTCAAATACTATATTATCATTACTTACCTAAAGAAATGAAACTTGGAAGTGCCAAGAAGCTATCGTACTTCCATCCTTAAGAAATTTCATCATCAAAGCTACATATTTCACCTGTGTGCTTCAATTTTCAATATGCAAAGGCATTTAGAGGCCCACCATCTCCAGTCACAGTGGCGATTTACACAGTCTGATGAATATTTCTTTGAATATAATCCAATAGGAATGATGCTTCTTTTTTATATGGAAATTAAACCTTACTGGTAGTTAAACGGATTCAAACACAGCTGGGCAAGACCAAAGATACCTTTCTAGGTAAATAGTATATGTTGATTGCAAGCGTAACAAAACTATGTTGGTGGTCCCTATAAACTTACTCAGGACTTGTCAACTATACTTGTCTGTGCTTGCAGGCAATACATCAGAGTAGGATCCTCGTTTTAGAAATGGATGAGGTGATTGGAGGTTGTTTCTTAAGGCAAGTGGCAGGGAGAGGCCTAGGACAGTTGTAGAAAAGGATGAATAAAAGTCTAAGCTATGACATTTTTGTTTTCTTTTCTTTTATTGGAATGGGAATAGTGAGAATGTCTTGCAAAGAAAGTTTATTCCCCTTTCATTGGGAAGCTATTGAATAGCTAAAAGTGACAAATGTGAATTGTGCTCCTTTATGATTAGGATGGTGTGTTCTCTGGACCTTAAATACAGAAATGTGGATTTAGGCTGGTCATATATTTGAGTGATAGCAACAACTAATATCTAATGAGCACTTACTATGCAGTAGACACTATTCTAAATCCTATATATATATATGTTAAATGAATTTCAGAAAAAAATTATTAGATAACCCTGATATCTCTATTAGGATCAATATTTGGCATATAAGGAAAGTGAGTTTATGAGAGGTTAAGTAACTTATCAGGATTACACATCAAATAAATAAAACAATAAGTTGATCCAAACTTGACTTCTATGCTTTCTACTGTCTTTCTTTCTTCAAAATTCTCATATCCTGCTACTTACCAGGATTGGAAGTGCTATGTCCAGTTAATGAGGATCAACTGTCTTTACTAAGCTATTGGGAAATAGCTTTTAATGGAAAAAAGGAGTTTTCACCTTTCAGGCTTAAGTTTCAGTTATTCATCAAGAAACCTCTCAAAAAAAAAAAAAGCTAAGAATTACAAATCCTGGAGAATGGCACTGTGCAGTAATAGTCTGATGTATATTATTTCAGTGTAATTGACTTTCATCTTCATCTGCCTCAAAAAAAGAGGGCCACAGAGAGTATGAGGACTCTTCCATTGCAAGCTCTGTGTTTAGGAAGTCCTTTCAGAGTTTAGACCTTTCTTTTCATCCCTCATTCAGGAAATATCTATTGAGTACCTACTATTTGCCAGGCGCTGTGTTAGGTACCAAGGGCACGTTGATGAGTATGTACTGGTATCTTAGTATGTCACAGTCTCTCATAGAACATGTGTGGGCAAATGGGGGAGACAAAAAAACAAAAATTCTACAGACTAATGTGCTGAGACATGAATTATGAAGGTAATGCTTTTTAGGTAAAGTGGTGATAGTACCATGGAGAGACTATAGTCTCACTTGGGGGGAAAGAAAATTCTCTGAGAAATGACATTCCAGGTAGATGAAACAGCATGTAAAGGCCACATGGCTCTCATCCTTAGAATCTGGAATGAGAAATAGACAAATCCCGTACTCATGGAATAGCTGTGCTATTTATATATCTGTGTACTGTTCATGACTTTCTGAGTTAAGCATTCTCTTTTAGCTTCAGGTTCATAAAACAAAACACAACTTTCTTCATTTTTTAAAAAATATTTATTTATTTTCAAAGCATGTGTACCTTTTTACATTCTTAGGAGCAATGACTACTTCTGTTAGTATACATTCTTGACAGAATTTGGTGGTGTTGGTGATATTTGTAGTTAAGTAGTGGTATTTTATTTATGTGTGTATATATATGTATATATATATATATATATATATATATATATATATATATATATATATAGCCTCATTGTCTACCCGAGGTTCCCCCACCTCCCCAACACCCATCAACCATCTTAATCCTCCATGCCCTCTGCCTCCCCTGTTTTCTCCCTCCTCCCCCATTTCTGTTCCATAGTTCGGCTCTGCTGGCAGTTTAAAATTTTTCTTAATTCTTTGTTTTTTTCCTATATCCTTCATATAAGCAAGACCATCCTATAGTTCTCTTTTTTCTTTCTGGCTTGTTTCTACTAATACGATTTCTTCTAGGTCCATCCATGTTGCTACAAATGACATGTTTATCTTTTTTGACTGATGCATAATATTCTATTGTGTAAATATGCCATATTTTTTTTAAGCCAGTCATCAGTTTTGGGGCATTTGGGTTGTTTACATATCTTGGCAATTGTAAACAGAGCTGCAATAAACATGTGCATATAGGTGTCCTTTTGAATTAGTGTTTTGATGTCCTCTGGGTAGATTCCCTGTAGTGGATTGCTGGGTCAAGTGGGAATTCCACTTTCAGTTGTTTGAGGGTCCTCCACAGAGTCTTCCATAGTGCTGAACCATTTTACATTCTTACCAGCAATGTATGAGTATTCCTTTTTCTCCACATCCCAAACACAACTTTTTTTTCTGATAAATAGTAAGGTCTCTTCTGTTTTTGTAAGATCATCAGATTAAGGAGACTTTCTTTTATGCACCGGGCTATCTTTCAAGAGCCCTCTCCTCCCTCCTTTTCACCCTTAATCAAAGATTTATTCTAGATACTACTAGTATTCTTTTCATAGCTAAACGTTAGGTAGGGTTTTGCACATTCTTAACCCATCACATTTGGTAATCTCATCCACCTCTGTGGAATCCATGGAAATCTGCATCTCCACTAAAATCCTTTCTCTACAATTTCAAATCCTTAATCTTAACTTTTTACTAAATATCTCTCCTTGATATCCTGCAGATTCCACATTTAATCTTAAAATTAAATCACTTTTCCTCCTTTAAATTCTCTCTGCCCTGAAGCTACAGTGACCTTTTTGAAATACAAAGATGATTTTTTTATCATATCTTTACTCATAAGACTTTAGTACATTCACGTTGCCATCCTAAGTATCCTGTGGTCATGCTATAGTTCCAAATCTATTCCCTCCACAGAGCAGACTGCTCTCAACTCCTAAACATGTCTGGGGCCTTTGCATTTGCTGTTTTCCTTTCCTGGAACGTCTTCTCCCTATTTGCCTTTTTCTGTTTAAATTTTATCTTTCTAATTAATTTTTATCTAGCTACTCTAGAGGAAAAGAGTCTGCTTATTTTTCATCTACTTGTGCTTTTGTGGCACACAGTACTTTTCCTACTCATATATTGTGTCACTTAGGCAAAAATATATCACATACCAATATAAGGTTTAGGTACTCATGTTCTACAGTGCACTAGGACATAAAATATCTAAAAATAAAGTGGTCTTTAATACATATTTGATGTATAAATGGATCTGGAGACTCCAGGAAAGACCAAAGTTAAAGCACTAGGTAAATTCTGTAGGCTGATGTTACAGGAGATTAAGGAGCAAACCCAGCCCATGAATGCTGTCCTGAACAAACTCCCAACAGCTTCTTGTACAGGCTTCATCTCCACATCCATGCCAAAGAGATCTTAGGTGCTGGGATCTACTATTTCCTGAAAGCTGTGATAGATTCTAATTTCCTGAAATCAGGGGGAAAGCACTTGGAACTAAGGGTGGAGCAAAGTGGCCATGCTTGATTTTTTAACTAAATACATGCTTGCATGCTTTTGTTCTCTAGCTTTTCCGACACGGGCTTGTGCTGCAGTGTATCAGCTTAGACCATATTGCTGGTAGGAAGTGTTGACCAAAAATCTTTATCTATTTCTGTTCTTCATCTTCTCATTCCCTTTGTAAATAAACTTTTAAATATTCTGTGTGTCTGCTTATGGGTCTTGTCCCAAGTTCTTAAGTCCACGGGTGAGGCCTCAGACCCACAAAACCCCAGTTTTTCTCCAAGGTTTCCCCATAACACTTGAGACTTTTGTTTTGCTAAATCATTTTAGACAGTTAATTCATCTATTGAGCAAGAATTAACCATAATTATATGAAGCATGTCCCCATCTTCAAGTCATAGATAATCCATTATCTCTAATTAATGGCTTTTACTTTCTGTAATTCATAAAAATAGTCCAATATTCAGAGAGGCTTCTGGAGTCACATATTTTTCTTTTGTCTGAAGTATAATGAGAAGGAATCTGCAGTCAAGTACAGTGTTTTCGATTTCCTCTGACAGACTTTGCAAAATTTATTAGGGAGTTTAAAAGACTGTAAGGCTTGTAGACTTTTTGGGGTTCATAGTAAAGAGTAGAGTTCTTTTATCCAGGAAACTAACACATACACATATTACTTCAAATATAACTATTAATTGACATATTCTTGAATCATTTCTATCAAAAAAGAAATGTTTTACATAAAACTATATTTATTACAAAAGACAGTTAAGCATATACATTATTTTCCCACCAATACCACTCCTTACATTCCTTTGAATTATGAAGAGAACTTATAAACAATGAGATCTCTAACATCTTCCATAAGATTTGGATCCCATAGTTCTGAAACAGGGCACAGAAATATAAATTAACAACTTTTGAGGATATTCACATGCTTCAACTTCTGAAACATTACTTTAATATCGGTTCCACCAAATTTCTCCTCATTCTTTCAAATATTCTTCATTTTTTGCAATGCCACATGTTGAGAAGTTATTTACTCATTCATTCGAGATCCAAGGCCATTTTCCCCAGCATTACTATCTGGGAGAATTCCAATTTTACTTTCAAGACCATGTTCAAATGTGACTCCTTCACAGAGTTCACACAGCCATCTGAATATATCTCTGTTTTAAGACTTATAAAATATATTGCGTTCATACACACACATACAGACACATGCATTGAAGAATGCATAGATGTCCCTTTACACATTGGCTATATTTTAAGAAATGGTACTATATTTTAGCCCTTATGTATTAAATATGAGAGGTTAGGACAAGAGAGAATACAAAAACAAGTGGTACTCAGCCTTTATCATATGCAAGAATTATCTGGGGGAAATGTTTAAAATGGGGACATTCAGAAGTTTCCTGACCTGATGCCCAATATCCAGATTTTCATTGCATAGCGCAGACATGCTCCTAAGTTTTGCAAATATTTTATATCTTTATAGATACCAAAGGGATATCAACTAACCTTTAAGTCATTAAAATATATGACCAGGGTGCAACTTCTATTCATCCCCTTACTCCTTAATATGATAAAATTTTCTCATATTTTCAATCTACTTTAGATACTCTCCAAGATAGTAGGTCATAGACTATGTAGATCTCATATGGCATCTTAAAAAATACTTAAATCTAAAGAGAATGCACAGCAAAAGTAAAACTAAATAGTTTTAAGAAGTGAAAAAGAGCTCACTTTATTTTTAGATTTTCCATTAAATGCATTTTATATAAGGAGTTTTACAATGTTTAATAAAAAATGAAAACTTGGGTTTAAGTATGATGAAGTAACAAAAGACTAGATTTTTCTTCCTATGTGTAACAACAAGCCAGACAAACAACATTAATGAAACAGTAGTTTTTGAAATAATGGACATCAGGCAATGAATGGGAGCAACCCCAGACAAAAGGGAAACAAATTATTTCAGTCCCAAGATTGCCCTCAACTTGCTATTTTGACAGAATATCTAGGCATGCCAAGGTGAGAACATGTGGAACAAAGGAAATACACTAGACAATGGTAGTCTTTAGTGCTGGAATGACGGGATTCCATATGCCCCCCCCTTCAAAAAAATAAGCAATTTAATCCACATCTCATGCTGTATACAAAAATAAAAACAACACACAGTCTTAAGTATATACCTAGGACTACAAGCATTTTATTTTATTTTTAATTAATTTATTTTTATTTTTTAAATCACAACTTCGGTAAATGTTTTTTTGGGATACCTCCCCCTCCCTCTGATGCTCCCTCCATTCACTCTAACCCCTCTCTTTGTTGTTTGCTAGCCTGTGTTTAGTCCATTAGTCTCTTTCTTTCCTGTGGCAGTGTCCTTTCATTGGGTGAGCGACTGTCTTTTTGGGACCAGGTGGACCCTGCTGGTAGGTTTTCGGTGTTAACCTTGTGTTGGGCAGCCAGTCTATATTTATTTGTGGTCTGTCCATGTTTTCTCGTTGCTGGCTGCCATCTCCACTCCCTTCTCTGTTGTCTTGTCATTTTGCCTTATTGTTTTGGCATCAGGTTTAGGGGGTCTCACCCCCAGCCATTGTCGGTGAAGAAGTCTCTCTGTGAATTCAGGCATCTCTGATGGCTGTTGTATGTCATCTCCTCTGCCTCAGTTTGCAGCTTTGCTGTGAGGCTGATGCCCCCACCCTTTGACCTTCTTCGCCTTTCCCATGGGGGTGGGGAGGGGTGCCTTGTTCTCCCAGAAGGCATCACCAAAATGAGGTCTTGGCTCTTTCAGACCCGGTGAGTGCATAGGTGTGCTTCATGACATTGTTTTTCTATAGTTGTTTCTCCAGTCTTGCATGTACTGGTTCTCTCAATAGTCAATCTCCTGTGTCCAACTCAGGATTGTCGACTGAATTTTACCCTTCCTTCCCCCCTGCACACACTTCCATATCTCTCTGTGTGGGGGTGGGGCTTGGACATCTGGGCTTGTGTCCCCAGCCCCCCTTGGGGTAGGGTCTGTTGGAAACATGCCCAGGCCAATCCGGGCTGCGGATGGCTGCCCCATGGGACCATCCACTGATGGGTGGGGCTAAAATCCCACCTGGCCCCTCTCCTGGGCTCTCCAGGTGTGAGGGGCTTGCCCAGGGGTCATTGCTGCCCTTGCTCCCCCCTGGCAAAGGAGCTCCACGATGCAGGACCCCGGGCGGGCAGACAGCCAATGAGGCTGTCTGTTGGCGGGCAGGACTTGGACCCTGCTTTGCCTGCATGCTGGTTCCTCCCTGCCTGGGGGCAGTCCCGGCTTGCTGGGCATGTCCCCTGCCCCCCTTGGCCTACGGCCTCAGCTGATCCAGGCTGCAGGTGGCTGCCCGGTGCAACCATCCACTGCTGGGTGGGGTTAAATCCCCACTAGGACCCCCTCCCGGGCTCCCCAGGCACAAGGGGCTTACCTAGGAGTCCTTGCCACCCTTGCTCCCAGCTGGGAAAGGAGCTTTGGTGTTCCAGGACCCTGGGTAGGCAGACAGCTCTTGAGGCTGCCTGCTGGTGGCCAGGGCTTTGGGCCCCGCCCAGCCCCCAAGCAGGTTCCTTCCTGTGAGGGGGGCCAGCCTGGATGGCTGGGCATGCATCCCGTCCCCAAGGCCCCCTTGATCTGAGGGCTGGAAGAAAATGTCTTGGCCAGTCTGGGCTGCAGATGGCTGCCCCATACAACCATCTGCTGATGGGTGGACTAACCCCCCACCCCCAACCCCTTTCTGGGCTCTCCAGCCCCGAGGGACCAACCCAGGGGTCATTGCTGTCTTAACTCCACCTGGCAAAGGAGCTCCAGTGGCCTGGACCCCAGGAAGGCAGACAGCCTAAGAGGCTATCTGCTGGCAGGCAGGCCTTAGGGCCCAGCCTGCAGTGTGGGGGTGATGCCGAGATTGTCTGGCATGCATCTCCAACACTCCTTGGGATAGGGCTGGCGGAAACATGCCTTGGCCAATATGTGCTGCAGATGGCAAACATGTGGGCAGGGTGCCCTTTGTTTCCGGGTCCCAATTAAGGGGTCCCCAGACTCTGGCACCACCCGCAGGTCAGAGACACAGCGGGTGCCCACCCATCCCTCACCCCTGAGTCTGAGGAGGGAGGCACAGAAGGGCATCTAGGGAAATGGGTGGCCTAGCTCCATGATGGGAGCTAGGGAAAATCATGGGCAGAGTGCCCTTTGTTTCTGGGTCCCATTTAAGGGATCTCTGGACCTTGGCACCGCCCACAGGTCAGAGATGTGATGGCAGGTGCCCCCCTTCCCCACTCACCCTTGAGTAGGAAGAGGGAGGTATGGGAGGGTAGAGCATCCAGGGAAATGGGTGACCCAGCTCCCGGGATGGGAGCTATGCAAAAACATGGGCGGAGTGCCCTTTTCAGACTACAAGCATATTAGAGAAAAATATCTTTGACTTTGGGTTAAACAAAGATTTTTCAGTTATAACATTAAGAACATGATCATTGCAAAAATAAAACTGATAAAATACACTCCATTAAAATGTGATCTCCAGAAAAGGCAGTTAAAAATTTCAAAAGACTACTTTGTTCAAAGTGTACCTTATAAAGGTCTTTCATTCAGAGTATAAGAATAAATCAGAAAATTTAATAAGAAAGGAAATGGTGTAATAAAAAAATAGGAAATATTTGAATGGATGCTTTACCAATAACATAGCCATTTGTGTGATAAACACATCAGCCATTAGGGAAATGCAGATCAAAATCACAATATGACACCATCTCGCATCTATTGGAATCATTACAATTAAAAGACTCACTATATACAATGTTGATACAAAGTCACTGATTGCTTGAGGGGGTAGAAAGGAAGGGCTTATTCATGCTCAAAATAGAATTTTCGGGTGACCAATATGCTCACTATTTTGCCTGTGTTGTTAGTTTTATGAGTTTATAGAAACGGAAACTTATCAAATGATACAATGCATATTAAAAGGTACCATTTATATTTTATCATCTGTATCTTTTGCTGAGTTTTTTAAAATGCATTTGATCTTTTTCTTCAAATAAACTCTTACTCAGAAACCAAATAAATAAAACAAACCTCCTACCATTCTGTTTTTGAAGAGATCCATGGAGTTCTCATTTGAAAACATCTGATATGGAACGTCTGGCTTCTAGAAATATATTTAGATGTATAGATAGGAACAATATATTTTAATTCAAAGCCTCTTGCATAGAAGCTTGGCTTGCCAGTAGTCTTAGGTATAATTACAGTAAAATCAGTTATTTAGAAATTCTCTCAAAATGAGCTGTTCGGAATACCTGAACTTAACCTTGAATGTAGGGTGCATTCCTTTAGAATTTTGTTCTTTGCTAATATTTTGTTCTTTGCTAATATTCTTAACCAGTCTGTTAATATGTGACACACCTGTCTATCACCTTAAAGAAAATATATCCTTTTATTTAGTCTACCTTTTATGAATGATGCAGAGCCAGAGCCATCATTATCAAACTTAAGTTCTGCTGGAATACAATGATGCCTTCTGGATTTCTTAAATGTGCATCTGTGTTTACTCTAGTAATAAGTGACTGAAGAACACTAGTGCTGTTTTTTTTTTTTTTTGGGAGAAAAGATGGTTATAGCTGTCACTTTTATATTCTGTCTCTCATCTCCTGTGCTGTCACCTGTCACTTCTTATGATTTTTTGGATCAACAACTCTTCACTTATTCTAATATAATGACTCTAATTGATAGACTATATAACCGAGGTTGTTAGAATTGAGTAGACAGAGGTTACGAGTAAAGTGTTGGAGAATTTTCCTTTAAGTTAAATTCATGATTTTCAGGACATAGACTGTTTTACCTGAGTGAAGCAATTCATTTTTTAGACACTGGTTCTCAGCTCTGCAATGGGTAATTTGATTTGCTACAGAACTCAGTTACAAACAGCTGAGATTTTATTTTATTACATGTACAAAGACTTGCAATAGGGTGCAAGATGGCATTTTCACCACCAGATACCTTGTTGAAAATATTTATTACTTCAACTACCAGTAAAAGTCAGGCCCCTTTTGTGTGATCTGACAATTTGAAAGCACGTCTCCAAGAAAATATATCTGATGAATTTCTTGGGTTTGGTAGTCATCAAGCAAGCAGGTGGTGCTGCCTTGCTCAGGAACTTTTTTTCTCTCTCCTCTCACATTATCGGTTATTAGAAGAGATGAGCAAAAAAGGGATGATTCTGAAAGTTTCCAAATAGATTCATTTTCTTTTTCTCACATTTCCCTTTTTCAAATTAAGTCTGACCTATTGTTAAAAAAAAGAAAAGAAAAGAAAAATCACCCTTTTGCTTCTTCAAATCCAAATGTAAGTTTAAAGCACTGAAGTTGCTGAAATCAGCAACTCATCTAATAAAACACCATTTTTCCACTATGAGAAATTAGACTATAAGCTTATTTTCTGTCATAATTGGGACATATTTAGATTAATGAGAAGGGTATAAATAAGGACTATACTTGTCAATTTTGCTCAGTATTTCCTTTTCACAGCATAATGACAAAAGTTTTGGTTCAATGCTTAAAGATTTCATAGCTTAATTTTTACCTTAATATGACTAGAGTCTGGCCATCTAATATTTGATTTTCTTCGCACATCAAGACTAATTGTTTCTTTTTTGGGAGCAAAGAAAAGTAGGGGGGAAACTTGGATCAATATTAACTAAGATATTAAAGATGGATATATGAAACAGAATGTCTATCTACTCTGGGAAAACCATCCTGAAGGCTTAAAGACCTGTTTCCCCAGATCCAGCCAAGACAAATTGTTAGACAGGAATTGTTTTAATGAGTACAGAATCAGAACAAGATGAATACTACAGAGCACTTTCAACTGGACACCATGTAGCTACACATTGCCCACATCTAGCCCTCTCGGATTCACCAATTCTGTAATTTCAGATGATATTTTTGTTCACCCAGTAGTTCTTTAAATAGAATGCTACAGGGGTCATTAGGTTTCCAAATAAGATAAAGTTCATTTGATTATGTTTCAATTTAAGTTAATTAAAATCACATTCCTGCTTGCCTCCTTGGGTCATCTTGATTAGAGTTTTTTGAGACTCCAAACTTTTCTTAACTACCCTTTTATAGATAATCCTATATTTATATTTCAAGGTGATTATTTACACAGAGTTAGTGTATTTTACTGAATTACAGTTTTGGAGGATTTTCATTTTCCTAATCTCTGTTTCTTATGGATCACCTCATAGTTATGACTGACACTAAAAATGAGAAGCACAGGGAACTCCCAATCTGCCCAATTTTCTGAGTTTGCCTTATTTTTCTCAACTGGTTGATAACTTAAAACCCTCCCAGGAATACAAAGATGTGAAATATATATAAACAAATTATCTAGAAAATAACTTAAAACCCTCCCAGGAATACAAAGATGTGAAATATATATAAACAAATTATCTAGAAAATAAAAAAGACAAAAACAAGAAGAATCAGTTTATATTGAAATTTTATCTGAAATATTATTAAATGGTCATCATATATTGATGAAATACTGTGGACAATATACTCTATTAATTTTGGGAAATTATAAAGTACATCAAGCATATAATGTATAGGATATAAGGGAAAATATCCATATATCATTGTACAAAGAAGACTTTTGTGTAGGACATATCCCTCTTAAATGCCATTCAATAAAATACAATCAAATAGTAAGTGATTCAGTACAAGAAAGTCTTACTTAAATGGATAACTCCAAAGACAGAACACCAGGGTAAGACAATGTATTGTCATGATGACCGTCCCATAATCTTCAACTATTAATTATCAATATCCATGGTCAATTTTTTAAAATCTTTTTTTGTTGTTTACATAATCATGCATATAAGTATGTGTACATATATATATGTATGTATAACATCATTGCATTCCTCAGGATAATCCCTCAACTCCATCACCAGAGAGCCCCTCCTCTTGATCTTCCTGTGCTCCTCCCTTCCCTAATTTCTCTCTCCCCCTACCCCTCCAGTGGCACCCTGCTCCAACTACACTGTCAGCTTATTTTGTTTTTTACTTGTCCTTTTGTGTGTTACTCCTATATCCCATCTATAGGTGAGATCATATAATTTTTGTCTTTTTCTTTCTGACTTATTTTTTCTTATATGATTCCCTCTAGGGCCATCCATGTTATCACAAATGCTTCTTATTTGTTGGCTTTGATTGCAGACTAATATTCCATTGTGTAGACATACCACATTGTTTTCAACCATTTGTCAGTTTTGGGGTATTTGGATTGTTTCCATATCTTGGAAATTGTAAATAGTGCTGCAATAAACATCCAAGTACATGTCTTTTTGAATTAGTGTTTTAATATTCTTTGGGTAGATTCACAGAAGCAGGATGGCTGGATCAAATGGTAGTTCCATTTTCAGTAGTTTGAGGGTCTTCCACACAAGTTTTCCATAGTGGCTGGACCATTTTACATTCCCACCAGTAGTGTAAGAGTGTTCCTTTCTCTCCACATCCGCACCACCTTTTGTTGCCTGTTTTTGATACGGACCATTGTTACTGGTGTAAAGTAGTTATCTCGTTGTGGTTTTGATTTGCATTTCCCTGATTACTAGTGATGTTGGGCATTTTTCATACGTCTGTTGGCCATTTGTATTTCCTTTGTGGGAAAATATCTTTTTAGTTCTCCCCATTTTTTGACTAGGTTTTTACTTTGTTTTTGCTAAGTTGTGTTGAGTTCTTTGTGGATCTTTGTTACCACGCCCTTATCATTTGTCTGGAGGGCAAAAATTTTCTCCCAGTTGGTTGGGTTTCTTTTTGCTTTGGTTGTTATCTCTTTTGTAGATGTGTCCCAAAAGGGATTTCTGAACTGTAAGTCCTGGAGTGCTTTACTCAAATTTTCCTCTTATGTACTTTATGGTTTCAGGTCCTACATCTAAATCTTTTATCCATTTTGAGTTGGTTTTTGTACATAGTGTGAGGGAGCTGTCTAGGTTCTTTTTTTGTGCATGTAGTGGTCCAATATTCCAAGCCCATCTAGTCATTCTTTAAAGAGCTGGAACAAAAATTACTGAAATTATTATGGAATAACAAAAGACCTCGAATAGCCAAAACTCTCCTGACCAAAAGAGGAGAGAATGGATGTATTACAATCTCATACTTCAAATTATACTACAAAGCCATAATAATTAAAACAGCATGGTACTGGTACACAAACAGACAATCAGACCAATGGTACAGAATTGAAATCTCAGAAATAAAGCCACACATCTTCAGTCAACCAATCTTGGACAACGGGGCAAAAAACAGACAGGGATACATACAAGGATAGCCTCTTCAATAAAAGGTCCATGGTCAATTTTTCACATATTAGATTCTTCCATTTCAACCTAATATTTCTTTAAGAAGCCTGCATTCTCTGTTAGTTCCTGTGTGTTTCTGGAAAGGTAAACTAATTTTAGTATTACCCAAGGGAAAGTTTCCCAGAATGACTGTTTGAAAGGACTTTAGAGTCCCTGAGCACTTGACAAATATTCTGCACAGTATGCATGAAACACCTTCACATTACCATCTCTTAATTAGTGACTCAATCTTTGCTTAAACACTTTTAATGAAACTTACTACTCTACAAAACTATCTATTCTATATATGAATTAAATATATACAAATATTATATATACCTATACCTATTTATCTCTACAGATATCTTACTATTCTATTTTGTATATATACCACATCTTTTTAATCTATTCACCAGTCTTTGGGGTCTCAAGATGTGTCTATAACTTGACTACAGTAAATCACATTGAATGAGCACAAGAAAAGCAAATATCCCTTTCAACTAGCGTTTTTGTATTTCTTTGAATTGATATCTAGGAGTAGAAATGATGGCTCATGTGGTAGATCTGCAACAGAGTGCTAATGAGGTCCAGTAAAAACTCCATATAACAAGGGCTTTAGCAATTGAACAATAAAATATAGCATTACCTAAACAATCATGGGGGCGATAACTGATAAAGAGACAGTGCCCCCTAGAGGATAGGTAACTGTCTGTGGGTTCTCATCTGCCCACACAATTGCAAGAGACCTCAGGCTCCAGCAACAACCATCATGGGGTTTATTTTACAAATAGGGGAAAGAAAGAGCTTACTGTAGCCACAGGAGGCCAGGTATCTCACCCAGGTGGTGTCCACCAAACAGAGCAACAGACAAGCACTGGCCAAAAGTGTTGGCGACCACTGGCCACCCAGATGTGGTGTTGGAGATTGAGTTAACACCTTTTTGTGAGTTGTTGGACTGCACCAACATCAAACAGCTCCTTGAAATACCAGGTCTAGGGCCTTTGGAGCTTTTCTTGGGTGATATTAGAAATAGGACTAGAGGCCCAGCCTCTGACAGAGGTCTTTAGCTTCTCTTCATTCTTCAGAGGTCAGCTGCTGGGTTCCTCTTTTCTTCTTCTGAGGTTGGTTGCTAGTACATATTCTTTCTTCTTTCTTCAGAGGTCAGGAATGGAGACCTTCACAGACCTGGAATCAATCTCTTGGGAGCTGGAAACATCTCTCTTCAGCTCCACACCACCCTGGCTTATATCCTTTTTCAGGATGCCCTACCTACAAGTCTGATTGTACTAGTTTTTAATCCTCTGGCTCTTTGGACCATTTTTCAATTTAGGAAGTCAAAAAGGTGGCTGATGGGCTTTGAGGCACCACAGCCAGAGCCAGCCTGTGATAGAGCAGCAGCGGTAAGAGATTAGCTCCTGCACAGTATCAAATCTACTTTTAAGTATTTGATAAAACTACTGCAGTCTTTGAGTTAACCCAACTGGGAGTTTCTCACATGGCCTCTTCTGTATTCTTCTACCTTTTCCCAAATTCTAGCAATACTATGTAATTCTTACATAAATGTGAAGAAACATTGATCAAATGGAATTGTCTTTCATACACTGACCTTGTGCCTGTTCACCAGTTAAGTTAAATCAATAAGGTTAATTTTTCTTTTGCAGATAAGATGTTTGTCAGAGCAGTTTCTAGGAGAAATAATGTGATTCTACTACAGAAAAACTCATTTTGATCAGTCAAACCATATCTTTGAGCACATCTGGACTGAGTCTAAATGAGTACTTAAGCATTCTGTTTCGTATAGATAGCATTTTGTCTCCAGAGAAAAGATTTTGCTTATTAATCATTTTCTTTTCCCATTACTTAAACATTAATAATCTGTTTTTGCTTTCTTCTTATGCTGATAAGTAATTCAAATGGGAAGTTATTGCATGTGTGCAAAAACATAAATGAAATCTATGCATTTTTATAATGTTAGGAAGCTTGTAGATTTTACAAGTACCACCCTGTGAGGGAAAACTTGCTTGAGTGATCTGAGTATCTATGACTCTTGAACTGTCCTCTACTAATTTACAGTTTAATTTTGATTTTAATTATGTATTCCTACTCAAAAAAGTTTTGATTTTTCCTTAATGCAATCAGTGCAAAAATGAACACCTTTTTACATGTTTTTTTTTTTATGCACTCATGAGTAAAAGTTTCTCTTGGGAAGAAATATAAATATAAATGAAAAGTAATCAGATGCCCATATATTGCTCATAAAAGAAGTTTTCAAATCTATCTTTAAGGCAACAAGCTAACATATATGCTATGTCAGGACTTTAGAGTTTCTTCTCTCAGAATCAAAAATTAGAATGTTTTATTAAATATGATGTTTACATTATGTTTTGTTACAAATATTTCTTCTAGTTAAGGTAGTTTCCATAGATTTCTGATTTACATAGATATTTTATCAAACATTGGTGTAGACTGCTCCTGCTGGTAACATATGCTAAAACTGGAATGAAACAAAGATTAGCATGGCTTCTACTTGTCCATTAGCAACATTCGTTGAGGATTTTATATTTTGCAAAAGCACAGCTAAAATATTTCTTAGTCTATGAAAAATTTACTGCTTACCAGAGTGGGTGGAAGTAGGAGAGAAGGTGGTAGGTTATTGGAGGTTGAGTGAAGCATGTACATATGTTGGGGGTGTTGAACTCCCCAAATTATAAGTTACATTAAGAATTAGAAAACCAATAAACTTGAGACAAATACAAAACCAAATGGAAGTTGGTTGGTTCCAGGGCATCAGACAAATAGGGAGAGACAAAAACAAATCAATTGACTTACAATTTTATCAACTCTAATTTGCGTTTATATTGAAATGGTGATTTATGTTCATTTAATGCTAAATTGGTAACTTGTACTAGATTTTTTGTTTTCTCGTTTCTTTTGATAAATTCTACTTGATTATCTATCTATCTATCTATCTATCTATCTATCTATCTATCTATCTATCTATCTATCTATCTATCTATCTATCTATCTATCTATCATCTATCTATCTATATATCTATATATCTACCTACCTATCAATATCAGCTTATCCAATTTATTTTAGTATCTCCAGATGAACATAAGGGTGTTGCATAGGATTCCCATTAACTCTATTAACATAGTTAAAAAACAGTGGGAGTGAAAACTCCATACATGTGACTGGTGCCAGCACCAGGCCTTTAGGAGGGTCCCTTCCTTGCATCACTGCTGCCGCAGACCCAGAGAGCTGTCCCTTCAGTCAGGTTCCTGAGGAACCTGCCCAACATTCCCTCCACCAGGTGAGATGCTGGAAGTCACTGGCACCAGCACCAGGCCTTTGGGAGGGTCCCTTCTTTGCATCACTGCCACCACAGACCCGGAGAGCCACCGCATTCAGCCAGGTTCTTGAGGGAACCTGCCCAACATTCCCCCCCACCCAGGTGAGATGCCAGAAGTCACTGGCAAGTGGTGCTGGTGCAAATTAGTAAACTAAACTACAGATCTACTTTCAACCTGGAAAACATTACTATTAGCATGCTGACCAAGACCAGATTCATGGTTTCTCAATATATAGAACAAGTCAGAAAGCAAAACACAGTAAGGAGAAAAACTGTAGATATGCAAGCAAGTCCTACAGGAAATAATCCATCATCACCAATGAAAAGACATCCCCAAGAAACACCAAGAAAGATATTGAAGAAATGATGTGTATCTCAAACAAAGATTCCAACATCAACATGTTAAATGCACTCCAACAAATAAGAGAAGAATCAGAAAAAAAGGATAACAGAATGATAGAAGCATTTAATGTACTAAGGGAAAAAGTAGAAAAATATAATAAAGAAAGCATCAGTATGTATAACTTAATCAACGAACTGAAATGAAAATGAATCCCTAAAAAAGAAATTGAAAGAGACCCAGGATTTAGGGGTTGCAATAGATGAACTCAAAAATACAGAGAAAAGCCATGGAAGCAGATTAGATGAAATAGAAGAATGAATCAGCACACTTGAGGATACAGAAATAGAGAGGATGAAAGAAAAAGAGAGAGACAAAGTAAGAAGACTGAAAATAAGCTCAGAGATATGTCAGATTCCTTAAAGAAAAGAAACATAAGAGTAATAGGAATCACAGAAGGAGAGGAGAGAGTCATGGGAACTGAAAGGCTTTTCAATATAATAATAGAGGAGGACTTCCCAAATCTGAAGAAAGAAATGAAAATAGACATATAGGAAGCAAAAAGGACACCAAACTACTTTAATAAAAGAAAAGCCACAGCGAGACACATCATCGTAAAGCTTCCAAGAACCCAAGATAAGGAAAAAAATAATGAGAATAGCTAGAGAAAAGACACAGATAACCTACAAAGGAAAATCCATTAGACTGACCTCAGATTTCTCTGAAGAGACACTCCAGGAAAGGAGAGAATGGAGTCATATCTACAAAAAACTCCAAGAAAAAAGTGCCAGTCAAGAATACTTTACCATGCAAAGCTATCCTTCTGCTATGAAGGAAAAATTAGAACCTTCTCTAACAAGAGAAGTGTCCAGAAATATGCTGCCACTAAACCCCCACTCCAAGAAATTTTGCAAGAGGCCTCAAGATGAAAACCATAAGAAGAACAAATACAAAAACAAATTAAAATCCAAAAATGACCACCAGGAGACCATTAGAATCTCAAACATCAATAATCACCCTAAATGTCAATGGTTTAGACTCAGCAATCAAAAGACGAAGAGTTGCAGACTGGATCAGAAAACAGAACCCAACATTCTGCTGCATCCAATAAACACATCTGATCTCTGAGGATAAGCATAGACTGAAGGCGCAGCTTGGAAAAATACACTACAAGTAAATGGACCCACAAGAAAGCAGGGTTGTCATTCTTATATCAGACAGAGCAGACTTCAAACTAAGAAAAGTGACAAAAGATAAATATGGCCACTACCTAATGGTTGAAGGGTCAATCTACCAAAAAAGACATAACAATGATCAACATATATGCACCTGATGGAGCACCAAAATTCATAAAACCACTACTGGTAGAACTGAAATCAAATATTGGTGAGAATACATATGTGTTAGGGGATTTTAACATGCCACTCTCACCAAAAGACAGATCAGCAAAACAGCAACTTCACAAAGACACAAAAGCTTTAAAGGAATACCTAGACCAAATGGACCTAATAGATATATACAGGAAACTACACTCCCAAGGAAAAGAATACATTTTCTTTTGAAATGCACATGGTTAATTCTCTAAAATTGACCATATATTAGACCACAAGACAAACCTGAATACACAATGATTAAAATAATACCAACCTTTTTCTCCGATCATAAAGGTATCAAATTAAAAATCAACAATGAAAAGAAAATGAGGAGAGTAAACACTACATGGAGACTGAACAACAGTCTTTTGGAAGATCACTGGGTAAAAGAGGAAATCAAAGAAGAAATTAAAATCTACATGGAGGCAAACAACAATGATGACACAATGTTCCAAAATATGTGGGACTCAGCAAAAGCAATATTAAGAGGAAAGTTCATAGCAATACAGGCACAAATAAAAAAAAATTGAAACAACCCAAAAAAATACTCTAATCTGCCTACTTGAGGACCTAGAAAAAGAGCAACAAAAAATCCAAAACCCAGCAGAAGACAAGGAATAACAAAAATAAAAGCAGAGCTTAATGAAATAGAAACCAAAAAGTCCATTGAGAAGATTAAAAAAAACCCAAAAGCTGGTTCTTTGAAAAAATAAATAAAATTGATAAACCCCTTGCAAGGCTTACAAGAAAAGAATAGAGAAAACTCAAATAAACAGGATCATAAATGAAAAGGAGGATATTACAACAGATCAAGCAGAAATCCCAAAGATAATTAGAGACTACTACGAACATCTATAGACAACCAAATAAAACAACCTGGAAAAGATGGACAAATTCCTAGAACAATATAGTTATCCAAAATTGAACAAAGAAGAAATAGAAAACTTAAACAGGCCAATCACAAGCAGTGAAATTGAGGCAGTCATCAGAACTCTTCCTAAAAACAAGAGCCCAGGTTCAGATGGTTTCATAAATGATTTCTACCAAACTTGGAAAGAGGAACTAACACCAGTACTGTTAAAATTCTTTCAAAAAATTGAGAAAGAAGGAAAACTACCACATACCTTCTATGAACAAACATTACACTAATTCCAAAACCAAATAAAGATAGTGCAAATAAAGAGAACTATAGACCAATCTCCCTAATGAACACAGATGCAAAAATTCTAAACATAATCCTGGCATATTGAATCCAACATTGCATAAAAAGAATCATCCATCATGACCAAGTGGGATTCATCTCAGGGGCACAGGGATGGTTCAACATCCGAAAATCAATCAACATCATCCATCACCTCAACAAAGAGAAAAACAAAAACCATATAAGCATATCAATAGATGTGGAAAAAAGCATTCGATAAAGTTCAGAATTCTTTCATGATGAAAGTCCTGGAAAAAATGGTATAAAAGAAACATACCTCAACATAATAAAAGCTATATATGACAGACCTACAGCAAATGTCATCCTCAATGGGGAAAAATTGAAACCAATTCAACTAAGGTCTGTAACTAGGCAAGGATGACCACTCTCTCCACTCCTTTTCAATGTAGATCTGGAAGTCCTAGCAAGGGCAATAAGAGAAGAGAAAGGCATAACAGGAATCCAAATAGGGAAAGAAGAAGTAAAGCTATCATTATATGCAGATGATATGATACTCTATGTAGAGAGCCCAGAAAAATCGACAGAAAAGCTAATTGAAATAATAAACCAGTTCAGTAAATAGCTGGATACAAAATCAACACACAAAAATCAACAGCATTCATATATGCAAAGAATCAATCAAAAGAAGAAATTAACCTAACAAAAGAAGTAAAAGATCTATACAGCGAAACTATGGAACATTCTTAAAAGAAATAGAAGATGATGTTAAAAAATGGAAAGACATTCCCTGTTCATGGATTGGAAGAAACAACATTATCAAAATGGCCACACTACCAAAGGCAATCTATACATTCAATGCAATTCCAATAAAGATTCCAATGACATATTTTAAAGAGATAGAACAAAAATTACTGAAATTCATACAGAACAACAAAAGACCCCGAATAGCCAAAACCCTTTTGATAAAAAAAAAAGAGAGAATGGAAGTATACTATTCCAGATAAAACTATACTACAAAGACATAATAATTAAAACAGCATGTTACTGGTACAAAAACAGACAAACAGACCAATGGATTAATATCGAATAACCAGAAACATAACCACACTTATATGGTCAACTAATCTTTGACAAAGGGGCAAAAAACATACTCTGGAACAAGGATAGCCTCTTCAGTAAATGGTGCTGGGAAAACTGGATCAAGACATCCCCAAAAAACGGACCAGGACAATACCCTTACACCTGGTACAAAAATCAACCCAAATAAAGGACCTGGAAGTGAGAACTGCAACCATAGAATACATAGAAAAAATCCTGGGCAAAACCCTTCATGAATTTCACCTCAGAAATCCAACTGGGACACAACTATGACTGGCAATAAATGAAGGAAAACAAATAGCTGAGACTACTTCAAACTGAAAAGTTTCTGTACAGGAAAAGAGACAATAAACAAACAAACAAAAAAGAAACCAAACTGACTGGGAGAAAAATTTTGCCCTCCAGACAAGTGACAAGTGTCTGATAACAAAGATTCACAAAGAGCTCCTACAGCTCAACAAAAACACAGCAAAAAATCCAGTGAAAAAATGGGGAGAACTAAAAAGACACTTCACCAAAGAGGAGATACAGATGGCTAAAAAAATAGAATGCTCCACATCACTAATAATCAGGGAAATGCAAATTAAAACCACACTGAAATACCATCTTACACCAGTCAGAATGGCCCATATAAATAAAATATACAGCAACAAGTGTTGGCACGGATGTGGAGAAAAAGGAACTCTCTTACACTGCTGGTGGGAGTGCAAACTGGTCCAGCCACTATGGAAGACTGTGTGGAGGACCCTCAAACTATTGAAAGTGGACTTACCATTTGACCCAGCAATCCCACTGCTGGGAATCTACCCAGAGGACATGAAAACACTAATTCAAAAGGACACCTCTATGCACATGTTCATTGCAGCTCTGTTTACAATTGCCAAGATTTGGAAACAAACCAAATGCCCCCAAACTGAAATTGGCTGAAAAAATTGTGGTATATATACATGGTGGAATACTATGCATCAATCAAGGAGGACAAACACATATCATTCGCAGCATGGATGGAACTAGAAAGACTCATATTAGCAGAAATAAGCCAAAAAGAAAAAGAGAAATACAGGGTGGTCTCTTTATATGAAGAATATATGGAAAAACAAACAAATGAAAAAAAAAATAAAGCAACCAATGGGACTGAACAATGGAGTGAGAGAGGAGGAGGGCGAAGAAGGTGGTGGAGGCTAAGAGCAAAAAGATTAGGATGGTTAACAGGTGTTAGTGAAGTGGGAAAGCCCTAGGGTACACAATAATGCAATAATATAATATAAATACACATATATACACAAATTAAAATTAAATTAAATTAAAAGAATAAAAAAAAAGAAAACTTCATACATGTTAGAACAGCTACTAACAAAAAGTTGCGAAATGACAAGTATTGGTTGGATGTTGAGAAAAAGGAAACACCATGCATTGTTTATGGGAATGCAAGCTATTATGGAAAGCAGTATGGAGGTTCTCAAAAAAAAAGTAAAACTAGAAAGACTATGTGATTCTCTTGTGGGTATTTTCTGAGAATAATAAAATTCTAATTTGACAAGTTATTTGGATTCAACATTCACAACTGCATTATTCACAATAGTGAACTAATGGAAACAAGCCAAATGCCCAATGACAGATGACTGGATAAAGAAATTATGGAATACTATTCTGCAATTAAGAACTATGAAAAGGTTATTTTGAGACAAAATGGATAGATTTTGAGGTGATTATGCAAGTTAGTAAGCCAAAAGTGAAATGTGGTTGCCAGATGATACCCCTCATTTGTGGAAATTAAATAATTGAAAAAAAAACTGACAAAACACAAAACACAGCAAAAAAAAGATCTTAGAACCTGTGAGTACTGTGAGAGAATCTCTGAGAAGTACTGATTTCTTTAGAGAATGGGAGGTGTGAGTAGTAACGGGAAGGAGAGGGATTGGGTAATGGCACTGGAATTTTAGTGGAGGGTCATTGAAGCATGTGCACATATGGAGTTATGAATTGAACTCCCCAAATAATATAGTTTTGCAAAATTTGGACAAATTAATAAACTTTGAAGAGGAAAAAAAAACCCAAATTAATACTTTTCCTGCTTTACCTGAATTTACATAAATCAAAATGGACTTCTTTTTGTTTTGTTTTTACCTGGTTCAGTTCAGTAATAGTACATTTTGAATATAATGATTCTGCTTGAATTCCTTCCTCCCCCTCCCCACCATTTTCATCTAAATATAGTAAAGTTTTTACATAGGTGTACTTGTCACATAGTTACACATAGAATTGATATTTCCATCTTTATTTAATAATCTGTTTCAGCCTCATAGAGCAACCATAACTTATAAAAATATGTCAGTCATATTTTCATTTATTTTAGAGAGCAAAAAGAAATCCAAAAATCTCCTTTAAGATAAAGAAGAAAAAGAGATAATTATTAGATTCTGCTTAAGCCATTTGGAAGCTATTATTATCCACTAGTGTCTCCTTTTAAATTTTGGTGCTCCATAAGAATAAACATATTTTTGATAACTTGAAAAACACATATTGCTATTTATTAGAAAAATAGTGCTCTTTGCCAACGTGTTCAGAAGCCTATTACATAAAATGTCATTTTTGAATCCAATGTCTAATGACCTCTCTTTGTGATTCCACTAGTTACTACTAAGTGGAAATTATTCATTGAAATGAAAACAAGGAAATAATATTCATGTATGATGGCAACTGATTTAGTACCACATGTAGGCTTTAACACATTTACAAAATCCATGAAGATATTCTGAATGGCTGTATTTTCCAGAGCTATAATAGCAAATTAAATGATATAGACCTCTGTTTTATCATGCCTTTTAAGGTTACATTATTTTTCAGATGTTTCTCTATTTTATAAAAATATTATATTCAGTTTGAACTTCCATAATGGATGAGCAATTAAGAAATTGACATTTTCATAGATCAATTTTTCTTATCTCAAAGTTGAATCAGATTTTTCTATGTTCTTCAGAGGGAGAGCACAATATATATGTGAGACTAGAAGTCATTTGTTGTTTTTTTAATATATGTATATTTCACATCTTTATATTTGCTGAGGTTCACCCACCACTTTCCCTCCCTGGCTGCTTACCCTTATCCCCCCTCTTCCCCCAGTTGTGTACTTTAGTTTGGTTGTTAGTTTGTTTTGACTTTTTCTCCTGGCCTTTTGTTTGCTTTTCCTATGTCCCATATATATATTAGTGAAAGCATTTGAATTCTGTCTTTTTCTTAATAGAAGTCATTTGTGAATTAACAAAATCTGACTAGGTCTATATCCTTGCTGGCAGAGCCAAAATGGAAGAAATCTTGCAACTTTGATCAAAATAATCATCAACAGTCTACTTACAACAAGGGAAGAATGGCAAAGATCAAGTAATACATTTTTTATGATGGAAGTAAAATACTATCTCATCCAACACTTGACTTACTAAGCTTTTTCTGTATGCCCAACATATTTTTGGCTGCAAGGGAGGATGTAAAGTGGTCATGTTGCAAAGAGACAAGGACTGGAATTAGGACAGTGAAGTTTTATTCAAACACTAGTATACTGAGAAGATGGCTGGATACCAGTGCCTATAAACCATCTTTCCTATTAAAAAGAGAAGCTTATATAAGCTAAGTGGACCAGAGTTGAGAACAAAGGAGTTAAATTTTGTTGGCTGAAAAGTGTTGGGGCAAAGAAATGTGGGCCTGGCTGAACTTCACTGGGTAGTTACAGGGCACTTCATATATAAAGTAAAAAGAGGTTTTTTTCCTTCATATTACTGGAACTTTGAAGTTCTGTTTGTGTGCCCCATTTCCTCTGGACTCACAATTCCCAACAGATCTTGGAAGTCAGTTCAAGGTTGTTGATAAGTCTCCAGACTTGCTATGACTGTGAACACAAGTCTCAGGGGAAAAAATGAGGTTTTTTTTTTCCTCTCTATTTTCTTAGGGTATATAAGTAATCCTTCTACATCGACTTCCAGTTTCTGATCTTGTGACATCTTGATTCCAAATTTTCTACTCCATCAGTGTGATTTCCCACTAGGGTATAAGATAAGCTGTGTGAAAAGTTGAGGAAAGGGAATTAAGGATTGCTAGTAGAGTCTGTGGAAGGGAAAGGGTGACATCTTTTGTAAATTTTATGGTCAAGCCAATAAACAAGCAACTGTCTACCAGAGTAGGAAGACAATAAAACTTGTCACTTCAGAATAGGATCTGAGAGAAAATTTTCTGATATTTTTTTAACAATTAGATGTTTTCTTTATAAAGTGATCTTATAACCTACATATACTAAGGATGTTGAAAAAGCAGGAATTCTATTCTTTTCCTCTCTTACCTCCACTGCATTATACTAATTACCCTCTTTTTCTCTTTTGTATTTTTTGTTTTCAGTGTTTTCCCCAGCTTTTTTTTCTTTTCAGTCTTTCTTCGTCTCCCCTTTTACTCTCCATTCGCTTGATTTTTCTCCTGTTCCTTACCATCTATTCTGGCAATAATTTAGACATCTAAGTTAACTTTAATGAAGATGAAAGTGAAAAGGTATGATTATAATGAACCAAAAGAGTCAAAGCTTTGCTTTTCAAACAACAAAAAAAATATTATTTTGACTTCTTTAAGGATGGTTTGTTTATGCCTGATCTAACAGTCCTGGAAGACAAAGAAATAAGGTTTAATATTCACTATAGAAAAACCAGATTACTCAAATCTAGCTTTAACTTTTTCCCCCAAGTGAATAAAACACCCAATGAATAATTCCATTTTTACCTCTGCCTCTTCATAAATCTCATATGTTCTTTGTTCTAACCAAGGAGACCAAAGACACAAAGGTATTGACTTACTTCATTATTCCAGCTTCTGAGACTAATGTTGACTTTGTGAAACTCCTCAAAAGGGTAGCAATTTTATTATCTGATATATGTCACTAGCGATGTTACTTGATACAGTCTTTGGCTACGCTGGTCACCTCTAATTTAATAGAATGTAGCAATTATATTAAACAGTCTTTCTAAAGACTGCAAAATATTATAAGAATGTATGTTCTGAGAAAATTTGCATATACGAGGGAATGATTAATGTAGGTAGCAAAATTTCCAGCATGGTCATTCAGAGTAAAATGTCTACAGGCAAAATTATGTAAATTCAGAAGTCAGTAGATAAGTGTTGTAGCTGCGAATTTATTTTTTACATAGGGAAAGACTGTCAATGACTGTAATATTTTCCCCAAAGCACTTTTCAATACATTTTTTATCTATACCACAACTCATTGAAGGAGATTATTATAAATGCTTACAATGTTTTCTCAAGTAGAAAGTATCAAAGACCCTTCTTGCATTCTAAATTCTCAGTTGAAAACTCTTGGGATTTCTTTGTCAAATTTACACAAAACTGAATTAGTGTGGCCAGAAATTGAGCAATGCTGTTCTGAAATCTCACAGATCTAAATGTTATAGTTACTAATTTTGAGTCTGAGTTCATAAAAAGTTCTAGAAAACCCCCCTTTTCAATAAAAAAAGAAATGAACCATCAAGTTTTTCTAACAGAGAAGTTTCTAGAAAAGCATTTACTTTGATGTGGAGATAAAAAGCTGGAAACCTGCATCACTTGCTTACCGTTCCTGCCTCAGGTTGGTTCAAGAGTCTTAAAAGACACATCAGGAATTAACTTTCAGATTGCCTCCTGAAAAAAAGAAATTTCTTTATCTGAAATATTCATTCTGCACACCACATGTGGTGCCTTATGGAAATTTAGATGTTCAATTTGTGAACATTTCTCTTGAGTGCTTTAATTTTTGGGTTTGAAAGCATTGAAGAAACTACTTAAGGGAAACACAAACACCTACACAGCTACTAACCACACATAGCAATGTTTAATAAAAAATCTGACTCTGAACTATCAACTAATCATTATATGTGTAAAGTTATTGTTCATTGGAAATTATTATTGGGTAAATGCACATAATTCTGACATAGGACTCTTTCAGGGACTAATAAAATTCTACCATTCTCTTACTTGTTTACTCAGGGTCAGAAACTGTGCCAAGCATTTGGAGCACACCAGTGAACATCTTCAGTGTCTGCGTTATGTTACTTGTAGTTGATTATTACAATCATATATGATGAGAATCATGGAAAGGGAATGACAAGGCACTAAGTGTTGTCACTCGGTCAGGGGGTTAACCTAGTCTAGAAAAAATAAACAGAGGGATATTTAAGATGACACTCAAAGCTAAAAGATAAGAAGAAGCTTAGACAGATGAAGGGTCCAAGAGAGGATTAGAGGTAACAGGAGAATGGGTGTGAAAACTGTAGACAAGAGAGAACACGACATGTTCTAAGAACTGGAAAGTATCAGATTTGGCTGTATTGTAGACTATGATACAAAAAAGACAATTGGTAGCTAAAGGTTAGATTATGCAAAAAATTGCTAGCCATGTCAAAAGTTTGGACCTTTTCCTAATACTAGCTGCTGTTCTGGTTGTCAGATTTCTGACAAGAGCAAGAACATATATACTTAATGACATTGCAGCTACTTTTTATGAGGGCTATGCAGGGACTGTCAAAGTGATCTAGTCTAAAAATCAAGTTGGGTAATAATGGTCTAACTACACTTTTAAGTATTAGTTTCCTTTAAAAAGAGGAGTTGATAACCAGGTTGTTAACCGCTATGTAGAAACCTTGGATATATTTAATAAAATTTACTTATCCATCTTCCATCTTAACACAAATGTTCATGTTTGCTTTAATATATTTTGAAAGAGTATGTTGGTTGTGCACACAGAACATTTGAAATCATTTACTTCTGACATTTGTCTGCAATTGCATTCAGATATGTGTGAATAGTAGAAATCTAAATTTTACCCTCCCCCCTCTTGCTCTATGCTTTAGTTCTGTTGGCAGGTTTAGATTTTTCGTGTCCATTTGTTTGTTTTCCCTATATCCCTCATATAAGTGAGACCATCCCATATTTCTCTTTTTCTTTCTGGCTTATTTCTGCTAGCACGATTCCTTATAGTTCAATGTTATTATTATCAAAATCTGGGGATGGCACACTTTACAGTAATTAAAAAGTCAATCCTAAAATTCATTTAGAGTTGTAAATGACTTAAATAGCCAAAACATGCTTTAAAAAGAACAGCTTTGCAAAAACATCTGTTCATTCTTTTGTTCAGTTTTTGATTGTATTGTTTTGTTGTTGTTGAGCTGTATATTTTATATATTTTTAAAATTAACCCTTCATCTGACATAAGTGTATGAAGATATTTTTTCGTTACATAGGTTGATGTTTTAGATATACATTTGGCAAGGTTTAATTTTGAAATATTTCTTCCGCTTCATTCTTTCTCACTTCACTCTGGGATTCTAATTTCAAATATCTCATACAATATTATTCTACAGATCTTATTTTGATCCTAGACAATAATGGGCATGAAAACTGGCCAAAGGCAGTATCTAAATAGTTTACCAGTCCCTGAGTTCTTCATTTGTGTGCACAAATGCAAGACCACTCAGGTTCTGGGAACAACAGAAATGGGATATGTTTTTATTTAAATACAAGGGAAAACAAACTCACTGAGGGCAAAAGTGGTTGTTATATAGCACCCTAGTGTTCTGAAGTCCTAAATAAAGGGCATCTAAGATGATGCCCTCCAACCACTGAAGACCTGGAACAAATATCCAGAGCAAAAGGGACAAGATGGTGTCTTCCTGCCACTGAATACCTGCCTCACTGGAGCATGGGGCATCCAGAGGCAGCATGCTGGGAAGCCAACACAGGACAACAGCTGAAGAGTTGCCAAGAGATGCTGAAGGCAACAAAAGACAGTGTTAGGCAAGCAACACAACCAAAGAACCTGACAAATTGCCCACTTTTACACAGCTCAGTGATGTGCTCAGCTCTGGGGCCCTGCCTTCCCATCAAAGCTGCAATAACTACAAAGCAAAGCTTGCAAAACTTCTCTCTTCCAAGGTCAGCTGCTAGAAACTTCTTTAAATGGCCTTCTTTAAGAGACCAGCAACCAATGTCTGGAAGATGGGCATGATGGGGGCTGGAATGGCTGACTCCCAGGGAATCAGAGTCACCACTCTCAAGATTCTTTCTTATTGGCCCCTTTCTGCCCCACCCCCATATGTTATCTGGTACCATTTCTCTTCAGATGTGCCCTCTGGCCATTGTAAACCACCTGCAATAGCCTTTGGCTTCAGCCTGGCTTTCAGCTTCAGGTTTCATTTTACTTGGTTTACTTTTAACTTTGTTCAAATTCAATGATATTTTCTTCTGTTGTAGCCAGTCTATTGTTAGGCTAATAAATTCTTCTCTGAAATTATTGCTTTCAATCTTAGCATGTGCACTTATTATTATTATTATTATTTTATTTTACTAAGTTCCATTTATCCAATGACCCCTTTAACAAAACATGTCTACCTATTCTACTAGATCCTTTAATATATCTATTTTAGAGAAACTTAATTTTCCATATCTTAACCATTTTTAATGTTTCTCTTAACTATTCTGGTTTTAGTTGTTTTATTTACATTGGGTTTTCCACTGAATTTGATTGTTTTTCAAATTTTTTCTCCTCAGGATTGGTAGAAATCTGCTGAGAATCTTTGGGTCAATAAGAAAGGTCTTCATACTTTATAGCATACCCCTTTCAATCAGCATTACAGGGGAATTCAGACTGGCAGGTCTCTTACCAGCCTGCACAGACTCACTGCAGTGTACTCAATGAAGGCCAGGGTGGAAAAGAATGATATCTTTCAGCTTTCCTTGTAACAGTTTTTTTTTGCATACTTCCTCTGTGTTCCCAGTGAGTTTCATAGCAAAGAGTTTGTAGTAGATAGACAATCGCCAGTTTACTGTTTCTTATTCCTAGTAATGTTGGTAGACATTATAATGGGCATCCTGGGACTCCCAAACCTTTCATGCTCTAAATGGATTATGCTATCCACTGCATAAAGACAAAATATATTCAGTGAATAAGACCTTCAATAGAAAAAAAAGTAGAATTAGTATGCCATGGAGGAAAGGATAAAGGATATAGTTTCTCAAGGAAACTTCATAAGTTTAGCCATCTACTCATGGGTGAATGCTCAGCCAAATAGAGTTGGCCCAAATCAGAGCTGATGATGCCTCAAAACTTGCCACAAGTCTGAGGCGTCTTCTCATGGGGACTCTTCTGAAAGGGCAGAGGAGACCAGGAAAATCTGGAAGGAAATAAAAGAGTAAAATCAAAACCCAAGTCAAGATAAAGGCTGCCATTCTCAACAAACTCATGGGTGTATCACCCACATCTCTGTCTCCTTTGGGCTTCTTCTCCATGTCTCCCAAGACCCTGGTGCAACTCACAAGGTCAAAAAGCAAGAACAGTTTCTTCTCCACATGTCTCTCTGCTCCATGTACCTCCTCCAAGTCCTTTCAAGCTTTTTCTCTCTCTATTTTTATTTGGTGAGATTTTATTTTTCAAAAGAATTGGAAGCTGAACAAATGATTTTCATTTAATCCCAGTAGTAGCAATGCTGATTTGAAAAATATGGCAAGATTTATGGTTGTCTGCTTCTTAGCAGTTTTAAGCCTGGTTGTTTGCCTTCTCCCAACTGTGAGCTCATGTCTTTCCTTCCAACACATTTTGTTTATTGCTATTAAAATAGTCATGGTCATTTCTGTTGCTTGCAACCAAAGAAATCTGTGGCATATATAAGATCATAAACCACACATCTGGAACAACTGTTTGTTTGCATATATATCTATATATACATATATATAATTTTAAAAGGACAGTTTTCATAGGAACATAAGAAAGAAAAAGAGATACCTGCATAGTCACTGGGAGGCAGGCAGGACAGCTACTATTCCATTTTTATGTACTCTATTAAACGTTTTTTTGGTAATTCTATTTTTTATATTTATTTATTTTTGTGGGAAGAAAAGAAGTTACAGGTAGGTACACATATTACAATACCATAATCAGAAAATTATAAATCATGCAAAATAACATTATTTACCCATATGTGTTATTTAAAAGTTTCAAATACCACAGGAATGAAAAACATCAAATTCATTGTACTGATTATTATTTCTGGGAATGTATAATGGGCAACAGGATAGAAGAGATGTCCACACAGAATGTCAATTTCTCGGTAATGGCTGGTGTTTTCTTTCTTTTTTTATTTTGTATATATATATATAGCTATAGAGATATATATATATATATATATATCTTAGACGTTATTGTGTACTCCAGGGTTTTCACATTTCCCTAACACCTGTTAACCATCTTATTCTTTGGTGCCTTCCACATCCCCCATTTTCTTCCCCCTCCTCCTCTCTTGCTCTATCATTCAGTTCTGTTGGTTGTTTCCAATTTTACTTATTTGTTTGCTTTTTCCTATATCCTTCATATAGATGAGACCATCCTGTATTTCTCTTTTTATTTCAGGATTATTTCTGCTAATATGAGTCCTTCTAGCTCCATCCATGTTGCTGCAAAAGACAGATGTTTGTCCTCCTTGATTGGGGCATAGTATTCCATTGCATACATATACCACATTTTCCCCAGTCATTCAACAGTTTTGGGGCATTTGGTTTGTTTCCAAATCTTGGCAATTGTAAACAGAGCAGCAACAAACATGCATGTACAGGTGTCCTTTCTTTAATTAGTGTTTTCATGTCCTCTGGGTAGATTCTCAGTAGTGGGATTGCTGGGTTGAATGATAATTCCACTTTCAATTGTTTGAGGCTCCACCACACAGTCTTCCACAGTGATTGGACTAGTTTGCACTACCACCAGCAGTATAAGAGAGTTCCTTTTTCTCTAATTCCACACCACATCCCCTTGTTGTAAGATTTTTTTATGTGAGTTGTTTCTTACTGTAGTAAGATGATATCACAGTATGGTTTTAATTTGCATTTTCCTGATTATTAGTGATGTGGAACATTCTTTCCTGTGCCTATTGGCCATCTGTATCTCCTCTTTGGTGAAATCTTTTTAGTTCTTCTCCCCATTTTTGAGCTTTTTAAAAAATTATTATAAAGTTTGCTCTGGTTGACAATTTAGGCCATAGACATGTACATGAAAATTCCATAAAAGGAATGAGTATGTGGGGGGTTAGGAAGGGTGGAGATGGGAGGGATTGGTGAGGGAGGGAAGGTGATGGGTCAACATCTGAAAATCAGTCAAAATAATCCACCACATCAACAAAGAGAAAAACAAAAACCATATGATCATATCAATATATGTGGAAAAAGCATTTGATAAAGTTCAGCATCTTTTCATGATGAAAGCCCTAGAAAAAATTGGTAAAAAGAAACATACCTCAACACAATAAAAGCTATATATCACAAACCCACAGCAAATATCATCATCAATGGGGAAAAACTGAAACCATTTCAATTAAGGTCTGGAACCAGGCAAGGATGCCCACTCTCTCCACTCCTTTTCAACATAGTTCTGGAAGGCCTAGCTAGGGCAATAAGGCAAGAGAAAGACATAAAAGGAATCCAAATAGGGAACGAAGAAATAAAGTTATCATTATACGTGGATGATATGATACTCTATGTAGAGAACCCAGAAAAATTGACAGAAAAGCTAATTGAAATAATAAACCAATTCAGTAAAGTAGCTGGATACAAAATCAACACATAAAAATCAACAGCATTCATATATGCAACAAATCAATCAGAAGAAGAAATTTTAAAAACGTACCCCATTTACCATTGCACCAAAGAAAATCAAATACTTGGGAATTAACCTAACAAAAGACATAAAAGACGTATACAAAGAAAACTATAAAACATTCTTAAAAGAAATAGAAAATGATGTTAAAAAATTAAAGACATTCCCTGTTCATGGATCTGAAAAATCAACATTTTCAAAATGGCCATACTACCAAAGGCAATCTACATATTCAATGCAATTCCTATAAAGATCCCAATGACATATTTTAAAGAGATAGAATAAAAATTACTGAAATTCATATGGAACAACAAAAGACCCCGAGTAGCCAAAACCCTTTTGACAAACAGAAGATAGAATGGAGATAATACTATTCCATACTTCAAACTATACTACAAAGACATAATACTTAAAACAGCATGGTACTGGTACAAAAACAGACAAACAGACCAATGGATTAGATTCTAATACCCAGAAATAAAACCACACATATATGGTCAACTAATCTTTGACAAAGGGGCAAAAAACATACCCTGGAGCAAGGAGAACCTCTTCAGTAAATGGTGCTGGGAAAACTTGATCAAAACTTGTAAAAAAATGGACCAGGACAACACCCTCACATGCTATACAAAGATTAACTTAAAATGGATAAAGGACCTGGAAGTGAGACCTGCAACCATAAAATACATAGAAGAAAACCTGGGCAAAACCCTTTATGAATTTCACCTCAGAAATCCATTTGGGAAAACAACTATGGCCGGCAAAAAAATGAAGGAAAACATAAACAGCTCGGACTATATAAAACTAAAAAGTTTGTGTTCATCAAAAGAGACAATAAACAAGACAAAAAGAAACCAAACTGACTGGGAGAAAAATTTTGCCCTCCAGATAAGTGACAAGGGTCTGATAATAAAGATTCACAAAGAGCTCCTACAGCTCAACAAAAGCGCAGCAAAAAATCCAGTGAAAAAATGGGGAGAACTAAAAAAACACTTCACCAAAGAGATACAGATGGCTAATAAAAAGAATGCTCCACATCACTAATAATCAGGGAAATGCAAATTAAAACCACACTGAGATACCATCTTACACCAGTCAGAATGGCCCATATAAATAAAACATACAAGTGTTGGCACGGATGTGGGGAAAAAGGAACTCTCTTATACTGCTGGTGGGAGCGCAAACTGGTCCAGCCACTATGGAACATATGGAACAAATGGAACTTACCATTTGACCCAGTAATCCCACTACTGGGAATCTACCCAGAGGACATGAAAACATTAATTCAAAAGGACACCTGTACGCACATGTTCATTGCAGCTCTGTTTACAATTGCCAAGATTTGGAAACAAACCAAATGCCCCAAAACTGACAATTGGCTGAAAAAATTGTGGTACATATACACAATGGAATACTATGCATCCATCAAGGAGGACAAACATATGTCATTCACAGCAACCTGGATGGAACTAGAAAGACTCATATTAGCAGAAATAAATCAAAAAGAAAAAAGAGAGGTACAGGATGTTCTCACTTATATGATGGATATAGGGAAAAACAAACAAACGAATGAGAAAGAATGAAAACAACCAATGGAACTGAACCATGGAGTGAGAGAGGAGGAGGGGAAGAAGGCAAGGGAGGTGAAGAGCATAAAAGATCAGGATGGTTAACAAATGTTAGTGAAGTGGGTAAGCCCCGGGGTACACAATAATGGTATAATGTAATATAAATATAAAAATACATATATATGCAAATTTTAAAAAAATTAAATTAATTTTAAAATAAGGAGAATAAAAAAGGACAGGGTTATTAGGGAATGGAGAAAAAGAGAGCCATCTGCATAGTGCCAGGCAGGCAGGAGAGCTGCTTCTACCCAGCATAGAAATTGTACTGATTCCTTTTTTTTCTTCATTTATTAATTTTTTTATATATGTGTTTCACATGTTTGTATTCCCTGGGGACCACCCACCACCTTCCCTCCCTGACCATGCCCTCCCATCTTCACCCCTCCTAACCCCCCACATACTCATCCCTTTTATGGAATTTTCATGTACATGTCTATGGCCTAAACTGTCAACTGGAATAAATTTTATATCAATAATAATAATAATATTTAAAAATTAATTAATTAAAATTTAAAAATATGTCATTGGGGTCTTTATTAGAATTGCATTGAATCTGTAGACTGCCTTTGGTAGTATGGCCATTTTGATAATATTTATTCTTCCAATCCATGAATAGGGTGTCTTTTCATTTTTTAGCATCATCTTCTATCTCTTTTAAGAATGTTTTATAGATTTCTTTGTATACTTCTTTTGTTAGGTTTTTACTTCTTTTGTTAGGTTTATTCCAAAGTATCTAATTTTGTTTGGTGCGATGGAAAAAAATTTTTTTTTAAATTTCTTCTTCTTCTGATTGATTCTTTGTATATATGAATGCAATTGATTTTTGTGTGTTGATTTTGCATCCAGCTACCTTACTGAATTGATTTATTATTTCAATTAGCTTTCCTGTTGATTTTTTTTGGTTCCCTACATAGAGTATCATATCATTCGCATTTAACGATAGCTTTATTTCTTCTTTCCCTATTTGGATTCCTTTTATGCCTTTCTCTTCTTTTATTGCCCTAGCTAGGACTTCCAGAACTATGTTGAAAAGGATTGGAGAGAGTGGGCATCCTTGCCTGGTTCCAGACCTTAATTGAAATGGTTTCAGTTTTTCCCCATTGAGGATGATATTTGCTGTGGGTCTGTCATATATAGCTTTTATTATGTTGAGGTATGTTCCTTTTATACAAATTCTTTCCAGGGTTCATCATGAAAGGACGCTGAGCTTTATCGAATGCTTTTTCCACAACTATTGATATGACCATATGGTTTTTGCTTTTCTCTTTGTTAATGTGATAGATTATGTTGATTGATTTTCAGATGTTGAACCATCCCTGTGCCCCTGGGATGAATCCCACTTGGTCATGTTGGATAATACTTTTTATGCAGTGTTGGATTCAATTTGCCAGAATTTTGTTTAGAATTTTTGCATCTGTGTTCATTAGGGAGATAAGTCTATAGTTCTCTCTTTGCACTATCTTTATTTGGTTTTGGAATTAGTGTAATGTTTGCTTCATAGAAGGTATTTTGTAGCTTTCCTTCTTTCTAAATATTTTGAAAGAATTTTAACAGTACCAGTGTTAGTTCCTCTTTGAAAGTTTGGTAGAATTCATTTATGAAACCATCTGGATATGGGCTCTTGTTTTCAGGGAGAGTTCTGATGACGGCCTCAATTTAATTGCTTATGATTGACCTGTTTAAGGTCTCTAGTTCTTCTTTGTCCAATTTTGGATGACTGTATTGCTCTAGGAATTTGTCCATCTTTTCCAGGGTGTCGTATTTGTTTCTATATAGATGTTTGTAGTAGTCTCTATCTTTGCGATTGCTGCTCTGACTGTTGTGATATCTCCCTTTTCATTTATGATCCTGTTTATTTGAGTTTTCTCTCTTCTTTTCTTTATAACCCTTGCTAGGGGTTTATAAATTTTATTTATTTTTTCAAAGAACCAGCTTTTGGTTTTGTTTATCTACTTTCTGGTCTTTTTTATTTCTATTTCATTTGTCTCTGCTTTTATTTTTGTTATTTCTTGTTTTCTGCTGGGTTTTGCATTTTTTTGTTGCTCTTTTTCTAGGTTCTCAAGTAGGGAGATTAGAGTATTTCTTTGAGCTGTTTCAATCCTTATATTTGGGCCTATATTGGTATGAACTTTCCTCTTAATATTGCTTTTGCTGCATCCCACTCATTTTGGAATGCTATGTCATCTTTGTCATTTGTCTCCATGTATGTTTTAATTTCTTCCTTGATTTCCTCTTTTACCCAGTGATCTTTCAAAAAGACTGTTGTTCAGTGTCCGTGTAGTGTTTCCTTTCCTTATTTTCTTTTCATCATTTATTTCTAGTTTGATGCTTTTGTGATTGGAGAAAAAGGTTGGTCTTATTTTTAATCTTTTGTATTTGTTCAGGTTTGTCTTGTGGCCTAATAAATGGTCAATTTTAGAGAACGAACCATGTGCATTTGAAATGAAAATATATTCTTCTCCTTGGGGGTGTAGTTTCCCGTATATATCTATTAGGTCCATTTGGTCTAGCTCTTCCTTTAAAGTTTTTGTGTCTTTGTGTAGTTGCTGTTTTGTTGATCTGTCTTTTGGTGAGAGTAGCATGTTAAAATCTCCTACCATGTCCATATTCTCACCAATATTTGTTTTCAGTTCTGCTAGTAATTGCTTTATGAATTTTGGTGCTCCCTCATTAGGTGTGTATATGTTGATTATTGTGTTTTGTTTTGTTTTGGTGGTTTGACCCTTTAACCATTAGGTAGTGGCCATTTTTATCTTTTGTCACTTTTCTTAGTTTGAAGTCTGCTCTCTCTGATATAAGAATGGCAACCCCAGCTATTTTGTGGGGGCCATTTGCTTGTAATGTAGTTTTCCATCCCTGTACCTTCAGTCTATGCTTATCTTTAGAGATCAGATGTGTTTCTTGGAGGAAGCAGAATGTTTGTTTCTATATTCTGATCCTGTTGCAGCTCTATCTTTTTATTGCTGATTTTATTCCATTGACATTTAGAGTGATTACTGATGTTTGATTTTATAATGGTGATTTTCTGGTGGTCATTTGGGATTTTGATTTGGTTCCTTGTTTTGCTTGTTTTACTTGTTCTTCTTATGGTTTTCATCTTGAGGCCTCTTGCAAAATTTCTTAGAGTGGAGGTTTAGTGGTAGCAAATTTCTGGAGACTTTGCTTGTCAGAGAAGGTTCTAGTTTTTCCTTCATAGAGGAAGAATAGCTTTCCAGGGTAGAGTATTCTTGGCTGGCACTTTTTTTCTTGGAGTTTTTTGTAGATGTGACTCCATTCTCTCCTTGCCTGGAGTGTCTCTTTAGAGAAATCTGAGATCAGCCTAATGGATTTTCCTTTGTAGGTTATCTGTTTCTTTTCTCTAGTCATTCTCATTATTTTTTCATTACCTTGGGTTCTTGGAAGTTTCACAATAATGTGTCTCGCTGTGGCTTTTCTTTCATTAAAGTAGTTTGGTATCCTATTTGCTTCCTGTATGTCTATTTTCATTTCTTTCTTCAGATTTGTGAAGTTCTCCTCTATTATTGTATTAAAAAGCCTTTCAGTTCCCATAATCTCTCTTCTCATTCTAGGATTACTATTACCCTTTTATTTATTTTCTTAAAGGAATCTGATATATCTCTGAGCTTTTCTTCGGTCTTCTTACTTTGTTTTTCTCCCTCTTTCTTTCTTTGTCCTCTCTATTTCTGTATCCTCGAGTGTGCAGATTTGTTCTGCTATTTCATCTAATCTGCTTCCATGGTTTTCCCTGCATTTTGAGCTCATCTATTGCAACTCTTAAATCCTGGGTCTCCTTCAATTTCTTTTTTAGGGATTCATTTTCATTTCAGCTCGTTGATTAAGTTATACATATTGATGCTTTCTTTTATATATTTTTCTACTTCTTCTCTTAGTGCATTAAATGCTTCTATCATTCTGTGTCCTTTTTATCGGATTCTTCACTTATCTGTTGGGTCGCTTTTATCATGCTGATTTTGAAACCTTTGTCTGAGATACACATTGTTTCTTCAATATCTTCCTTGGTGTTTTCTGGAGATTGTCTTTTCTTTGGTGGTGATGGATTATTTCCTGTAGGGCCTGCTTGTATGTCAACAGTTTTTCTCTTTACTGTGCTTTGCTTTTGGGTTATTCTACATATTGAGCAATCATGACTCTGATGTTGTTTGGCATGTTGATAGTAATGTTTCCAGATTGTGAGTAGATCTGTAGTTTAGTTTACTAATCGTGCCGGTGCTTCAACAGTGGTGCCAGAACCAGTGACTTCCAGCTGCTCACCTGGCTGGGGGAAGGGCAGATGTGTTCCTTCAGGACCCTGGGTGGCTCTCTGGGGTCTGGCTGTGGTAGCGACACAGGGAGGGGACCCCCCAGCTAACCTAGGGCAGGCAGTGACTTCTTGTGGCTCACATGGTTGGGGGAAGGGCAGTTGGGTTCCCTCAGGATCCTGGGTGGATGGTTTTGACTCTAAAGGGTCTGGCTGCAGTGGAGATGCAGGGAGAGGACCCTCTCAACCTTTTTCTCACTGCTTAGCTGTATACCTTATTGGGTGGAACAGAGTACGTAGGACCTCCCCTTTTCCTGGATATTACATTATTACAGTAAGACATACTGATGTATGCCTACATTTTGTCATGAAAAGTTTTTTAGAATTCTTTTGGGTTTCTCCTTACCAGTCTAAATCTGATTCTATATTCCACGTTCATTCAGCCTGCTAATGATAAAATTAACAATGGATTTCTTCTCTCCTTGGACATAGCTTGCTACCATCTGGAGATTATTTAATTTTGTTCCATTTAACAACTTTTTAATGAATTTAGAAAGTCATGATTTTACAGATTACTTAGATTGATCACTTTGTTATGGTAAGAGTAATGTTTTTTTTTTTTTTGCAGTTTTGTACATTGTAAGTTATACCCAATATATTTTAATGAAAGTATTAAATTAACTTTATATAAAGTTGATAAGCTTGTTTATTGCATCTATATCTTATGCAATCTATGACACCTATAAAAAAAACCACATATGATATTGCTGGAGGCTCAAAGCAGAACATTTCTACTAGTGGTACCACAAGACCAGAAACAAGAGTTTTGGCTAGAGATGACTAATGTAGTTTTCAAATCAACTATAGAAATGAAAAACACTTAGGCACAGATAACTATAGAAAAGGGGGGCTGCCATAGAAAATAAATGGAGGTGCAGACTTGAGATGAGTAAATGGAGATTAGGGGCCATTATAGAAAATCCCCTCCCAACAAATCAATGTAATCACACTGCAATTTAACAATAGATAACAATTTACAAAAGATTGAGCCCCTTTTTCAAAGAAAAGAGGGGTCAATATCAGTATAATTTCTGCACTGGCAGAAAGCAACTATTTCTGCCTACTTGCTTCTGTACAAGTTTCTTCTCTCTTCCTGTATTCTAATAAATGTAACCATTTTGGGTATAACCAAGCACTTTCATCTCCGGTAAAATTGCTGTGTGCTGCTGAAAGGGAAACTCTACAGAACCTTCTCAGAGGTAACCCAAGAGCCCAGTTCACTGAACCTCATTAACAGGTTATCAGCCTAAACCCACTGTTTATTCTAACTAGACCTTCTCTTGAGCCCAGAACTGTATATTGTAACTTACTCTTTATATTATGAATAAAGAAAGTGCTGCACATTAAGTGAATTCTTAGTATCCATATAGTTTAAAAATTATGATTAAATACAAAGAAAAGTTTATGTTCAACTTCCAACTTCCCAATTTCATGTCAAAGCTTTGCCAGTGCAATGAATTTGGAATGAGATTCAGCTCATAATTACTCTCAAGAATTAAGCCACAAATGCCAGCTGTGTTCTCTAATGGTAGTCTTTTTGATATGAGTAAAAGCACTTTTCTCACTAGGAGTAGCATCAGAATGTCAGAGCTTGAATTCTACATCCTTATAAAAAGGAAAACAATAAAGAACATTGCATTTTTTTTTTGTCTCAAGTCTTTTTACAGCTATGAGAAGTGTGTCTAGGAAACAAGCCTGCTAGTCTTTTAAGTTTTACATTTGCAATTGAGTACACACCTGTCTTTATTTTAAGCTCCATTGTATTGTTTGAAAATTGAAGGAAAGCACTAAGCTAAAATACTTAACATACAGTGTGAATTTCTGCCTCTGCTAATGCAGATCCTATCTGTTGTTCAAGATAGAATTGGCCTTAGCCTATATGGATTTTTTTAAAAATCAGTGGTGTGTTATTCAGTTACATGTATCAGTAACTCTGTCATTCATTTTTTCATACTTCAGAACAATTTCTTCCTTGAAAGTGGAGAAATTTGTGATTTTTTTAAATTCTTCCTCAGAATACACACATGCATACACACAACATTTGCTTACTTTACATGTCAGAGTCACATGTAAGAATTAATGAAATGTTTATTGCAGCACTAGTCACAATAGCCAGTAAATGGAAAAAACATGTTCATTGTCTGAAAACAAGGATAAAGATGATGTGGTGTATAGACACAATGGAATACTATAGTGCTATATGAAGGAAACAGAATCATGCCATTTGCAAGAACATGGATGGACCTAGAGGAACTTACACTTCATGAAATAAATCAGACAGAAAAAGATCAGTCATACAAGTTCACTTCTATGTGGTATATAAAGAAAATAAGCAAAGAGACAAAACAAAACGAACTTTTAAGAGTGTAAATTCAACTAGTAGTTGAAGGAAGGGGAAAGAGAAGTGGATAAATTGGGTCAAGGATCAATAATATGATGAAGGATGGAAGTGAACTTCGTGGGGTGCACTTAATTTAGGATATATGCACGTTAATTTTTTAACAATGAGCACATGATACTGCATAATGTTATGTTACAATGTTACTTCAATAAAATAAATCGATTAACTAAAATGAAGTTATGGGAGTCCATGAACTTTCGATGTATTCTTATAGTTATAATAATGTGAAGTTGTTTAAATCTACCATTCATATTAACTGGACATAACCATAATAGTAAGGCATCAAGTTCATGCTGGAAATGTTATCTATTTCCTTTTACACTTGACTAAGTTACAACTGTTTTAGTGTAAATAACATCAAATAAATTTTTAGTATAAATATTTACAATGTTTTCTTATTAACTGGAACATTTAGATTGGCTTTTGTGTTGCGATTTTCAACAAATATATGTAGATAAAGTGATTAAATGTGGTTATAGAATTTTCTTGTAATCATTTTCAGAATTAATATTTGCTTTCTTAAGTCCTTTATACATTTCTCTTATTTTGACATTATGATCTTGTATGACTTGTGTTTTGCTTGGTTGCTATGGAAATAGAGGATGTACTGAAACTCTTGTATTTATTCTAGAATTTGGTTTGATAGAAAAAGGCAGAAAGTAGATCTTCTGATGTGTTAGGACAAGATGTTATGTTTGTATATCACTTCAACATGGTCACCCCCAGACACTGGTTGTGTTTCTAGAAATGACAAGTATTCATGGTAACTGCTGCTAAGAATGGGACACTGGATGCTCTAAGCAGAAAAAAAATGTGCATGTGACTGCTTAAAACTCGGACTGAAAACCAGGAGACTGTACTATTCCATAAAGGGCAATAAGTAATTTGCCAAATCTGATTTGGAAGAAGTGAATTATATTAAACTGGTCAATATGGTAGTAGTTATTTGAATTCATTATGGTAGTCAGAAATGGATTATTCTAAGATGAGGAGTTATTGGATGGAATTTACCTAGCTATAGATAAGCTTACTTTCAACATTTGGCTGCTGACAGCTATGAGACTTCTCAAACGATACTGCAGCTCAGCACAGGAAGGACAAGTTCACTGGGTCTCTGGATTTCTCCAGGTTAGGGGTTAGGATGGAAATTAACTTTATATTTTATTGAAAGTTATTTGATAAGGATGCCTACCTCTATCACAAAGATAGTTAAAATTCTTTAGAAAAAATACCAAACTTATCTAAATTTTCATTGTTTATTTCTTATGATAGGAGAAGCAATTTAGGAATAATAGACTACCAAAGAAAGAGTTTTGAAAACTTCTGTTAATAGAAAGTAGATCAATTGAATTAGTTTTGTTCGGATCCTTAATTTTGGTACCCTACTGAGCTTCCTTTAATACAGTCTTAGGAAAAGTACAGAAAAAAATAATCTAGTGATTTTCTAGAATTAAACACATGAAGAGATTGTACTATGAGGTTATCTCTAGTTGTTATTTCTTCACTATGCTTTTTCAGATTATAATTACATGAGTGGTAACTTGGCAATACTGGTAACGCAATTTTGAGCATACATATTTTTTCATAAAATTAAGTAACTTCTCAGACCTTATTGATTTCTGGAGCTAAATATCTGACTTTCATGTTTATGAAGTTGCCAGAAACAGTGATTTTAGATGCAGACACTCCAATTTTCTTTAAATGGCTGCCTAAGGAAGAGAACATGTGATATGATTGTACAGAACTTTGATGAGCAATGAGAAATGGTAGCCACTGGTAATAACCAAGGAAGGTCACCAAATGTAGTATCTATCTGAAAGTTATTTATCAGGGGAAATGAAAACAATAACATATTTTGTGAAGAATAGTGAACTTGGATGAGTACACAATAAAGAAAATGTAAACCACATCTTAATTCTTACAGCTGATCTGGGTAACACTGATTTGGCAAGCTTGAACCAATACTGTGATATAAGTGTTGTCAAAAGAAGAAGTAACATGAAGGTCAAGGTGGGTGGAACTTTTCTGAGGAAGTAACCAATGGATCTGAATCAGTGTGCTAGATATCAGGATGGACATAAATAATCTAAACAAGTATGAAAACTATTTATTAGAGAAACAATTTTCTCTTGATCATTGGTAAACGTCAGACTGGAAAGTAATGACAATATTGTCTCACTTTCTTTTGGAGGAGGAGGTGAAGACCACCTCAAAAACTTGGTGCAGAAATACTTTCATCCCCCATTTAAGAGGAAAAAAATACAGAAAAGCAAAATTATATTCTAAAAGCTCAAATGAAATTTTTAAGAGGCAAAGGAAATGAAAAATTACATTTTCCCCAGTGGTTTAAAATATATTACTAAGGACTCTAGCAAAGTGTTACTAGGCAAATTAAAACAATTAAGAGAGTTTGTTAATCAAATACAAAGCATATGTCTTGAAATTTAGCCTAAAGAAACCTCTGAATAATTTAATTAGTACCTGAAGTTGGTAGGAGATAGCCTTATGTTGCTTCCACAGGCAGACATTGTTCGTTCCTTAAACAAGGAATGGGAAAACTTTTTCAGTAAAAGTGTTTGATTTTTCAAATGAAGTGCCATTGTTTTACATTCTTGTTAGTGTTGACAGTGTAGAATATCTACCTCAGGTGTAGTCACCATAGCTCTCTCTCCACCAAAGCATCCATACTTCTCCATTAGTCATTTGTGCTCTCTTCTCTAACGCCCCAAAACCCTGTTCTCAACCCTCACGCCACCAAGAGGTGGGGTTGAGGCCACAGATTTATGTTCCACTTTCAAGCATTGGTTTTATTTTGTAGCACTGATATTTCTCAAAAACAAACCCTCCTTTTTCCTCAACATGACTATCCACTCTCCAACCTAGGTAACCAGGTAATTCTCAAGGATAACATTACAATTGCATGCTACTTGCACACAGTCAGATTGAATGTTTCTTTAAAATTCAGAATAAAGATGTAAAGAGATGTTTATCATGGTGTAAAAAATTTCATCAAGAGGAAGCAGAACTTCAGAATTTTAGAAAGTTATTGGCAACAGAGTTAATACCAGTCATTAAGGTTTTCCAAAGTGGTGAAAATAATAAACTGCTATATTAAAATATCCACTCACAGCTGTTTTTTGGATAGTAGTTTCTACATCAACTTTCTCTTTTTCATCAACTTTCATTGTGTCTTTATGCAGTGGTAATATCACAGACCATGAAGTTTATCTGAGCCACATTTATTGCTGATTGAAACTTTGAGAGTAATGATTTTTCCTGCATAATGTTATTTTATAATATAATTATAGCTTTTTGATTTAGGAATTTTAATGAATATTTGAGGAGAGATGTGACTTGGGAATTCATGAGCAACCTAACTTTTAAGACCTACTCATGGGAGGCAGAGACTGAGCATATGGTTGAAAGAGTGCTAACCTAGGAGACAGGCTATGTGGTAGCTATCACCCAGGGAATATTTTTCTTAGGCTCTTTCCACTAAATCTTGCTAGGTTTCCATTTTCTCGTTTGACAAATAATACCTGTCCTATGTTTCTCATGGAGTCGGATTTGCAGAGACAGTTACAATTTCAAATATTCTAACTCCTTGACAGGACATTTGTCTTAATTTCTGGCTCACAAAGCCCAGTTCGAGCAAGTGTATGTTGCATAACTAAGGTCGTAGAGAACTAAAAGCTACAATTCAGTCTGGCTTTATGTCTCTCAATTTATGTGCAGTTGTTGTTCTCTTTGCCTTTATGGCTTTTAGGCTCATGATAAAAGCTCCAAAGCATAAGACTTGAAAAAGCAGCCATTCACATCTCCTACTAACCTTCACGTTGTCATTCCTTTTGCCATTTTCCTGAGAAATATGACAGTTTCAACTCTCATAGAGACTAAAAGGATGGCTGAGGGAATCACAGACTTAAAGAAATTTTAGAGTTGGAAAAACCAGTCTCTTCAGGTATGTGAAAAAGAAGTCCCGACACAGTTCACTCACAGATCACTGCTGCTCTTCTGGGTTCTTTGTGGAGAAATAAGTGTCAATAGAAGTAAATGGGCTGGGGGATTGTTAGCAGAAACTGCCTAAAGGTAGAAAAAGTGGCCATCTGCTCAGTGTTAAAGTTTGCGTAAGTATTTTCTAGAAAAGCAGAATGGTGAGTCTGCTGTGGGTATATAGAGAATAGGGAAGCAGGAGCCAAATAAAGGAAGTGGCATTTGTGTGAAGTATTAAGGGAGACAAGGTTTGGGCCTGTTGGGACAGACTGATGCAAATATAATGAACTGATTTAAGGAAAAGAAAACCTTTGAAATATAACACAGGCTTTAATATCTAAACATATATTTTGAAACATAGCCTGACATCAATAGAATGCTTAGCCTAACAAATTTTAATAATTTCCAATGGCCATATACCTCAGATTTTTGGGAGCTGCAGGATAAACATGGTCCAGTTAGAATGAGATGAAGCCAAGCAATCAAAAGTAGGAAATGAATGGACTCAAGAGGATCTGAAAGAAATATATTGACTCATTGTCATTGAGAACTAATCTTAGAAAATTAGAACTCAATATAAATGCAGGGAAACTACACTGGTGACAAGTAGATGTAGAAGTTGCTCATGAACACAGATTTTCCGGCTAAGAAAAGTTTTCACTGGGGTAATATTATGAAATAATATTTTGATGTTCCCCAAAGTGCTTATGGCGATGAGAATATGGAAACTCATTAATGACTCAATTATGTTTTTCTTTTCTTTTTTATCAGCTGAACAATCATCTATTTATTCAAAATACATTGCATTTATTAAGTTATATGTTTGATTTGCTATGAAGTTAGAGGTAAATATGACACAGTTACTTGCCCTTGAGCTTTTCAGCTGTACACACATATAAAATTGTAATCACTTGCAAGTTTTATCTTTGAAAACAGAACCAAAAGAAAAAAGATGACTAAGTTAAAAATAATCAGGAAGTTGTCTTTGACATTTTTGTCAGTTATCTTGGAAACTCTGTATTTCAAAAAACCATATTAGTTTTCTTATCTCTGAAAGAGACAGTACTTCATATGGTTTTCTATAAAAATCCAAAGTTTATTCTCTGTTTTGTTGCATGAATCTCTTGGGTACAAATACCTTGCTCTTTGTAATAATGATCATTTACCTTGTAAGCAGAAGATCTGCTTGAATGTTTTTCTCATTGATTTTGTTTTTCTGCACACCTTCATTTGTAATGGGAAATGAATTATAATGCTTATGCATTCCAAAATGAACAGCATTGGCAATGTGATTTATATACACTAGACTGTTTCCATTGACAAAACAAATAGGACAATAGAATCAGAATGCTTATAGGGAATTCAGAATGTTATCAATTCATTCTAGAGGACAGTCTGTTCTATCAAACACAGAAGAATCTCTAAGTATTTTAAGGCTATTCCGTGAAGAATTTCCTACAATTTTCTTTGCTGTCTGTGCTTAAGATTTGTTGCTGACCTCATCATTTACATAAAATATGCAATAAAATGTGTCTAAATAGTGCTAATAAGCAACAATACTCTATTTTCAAAAATGACCATAGAGTTTGCAATCCCAAAGAGAGCCAGTGCTCTCCTGGAACAAAATGTTGTGTGTCTACTTTTAACTTAACCACCAGTTAGCTCCAAGATATTCTATTAAAACAGCAGTTGTTTGACGTATGAATCATCTGTCAAGCCACTATGTCAGAATGATTGGAAATGCTATCTGTTCCAGGATAATTCTCAATTTCACTGATTTGTCATTTCCACAACCACATAACTTTGAGAATGCTGCTTTCCACTTTCAAATGTGTACTTGTTTTGTTCACCCTCCATTAAAACTCCAACACCAGCACCCAGTCAGTTTCCCTCCCCTAACTCCTCTCTCTCATAATTATTCCTTTTTCAGAGAGCTCAAGAATTATTTTTGCTGTCTTTTGTCAGTTTATTTTCCTTGTTTATATGTATATTCCACAAAGGGGGGAAACTATTGGTACCCATCTTTCACTTTCTGGTTTATTTCACTTAACCACTTCGAGATCGCCACATTATATCCTATAATGCACCATGTCATCACTTTAAATAGCTGAGTGGTATCCTGGGATGAAGAACATCAACATCAAACCATGAAGCAAAAAGAATAAGCAGGGATTAGGCCAAAAGACTAGGTTAATGAGAGAAGATAGAAATCAAGGTATAGTAAGCAGGAGGTAAAGATGTTAGAGGCACAATCCCAGTTTGGAGTAAATACAGGTAGGAATCCTAAAATGAGAGGAGGTCACTTGAGAAACAAGTTGTCATCATAGAAAATAAGATCTGTGAAAGTACTGGTAGTGGTGGTTTTGATGGAAGCATGTAGACAAATCGCTTTCTCTATCTTGGCCTTGAATTTTAGATTACCCCCACCTTTCTCAAGCATACTTTATTGGTCATCTTCTCGGCACAGTTGAGGCAAAGTCTAAAGTGGAAAGATTTCTGACTTTTCATTAGTCAGAGAATTGACTAGTAAATCCATGTGAGGCATATACTTTACTATCAATTAGTTTGATGAAAGACAAAGTTTAGCATTATTTGGCACTGGTCTCTAGATATAATCGGGATTATTCCCATTCCATGTCAAACAAAAAGAGAGTACTTTTAATGAATTCATCTCTAGGAGTTCTTCTAATTATTTTTATTATTAGTATGATGTGATATAAATACCTGAAGTGTATCCTGGAGCCAATAATCTGGTAAATCAAAATAAAATTTCAGCATATGTTAGCAGCAACAATTGAAATTGATTCTATCAACAATCAAAATGGTAATATTTAGTTTATTTCTAAATTGATATCAGATATGCAAAAGGGAAAACTTAGTTAAGCAGTAAAATAAAATTTACTCAAATACTCAAAGTTGATATGTTGATACTTGGACATTAAAATTATGAAATATTTTTGCAAAATATTGACTTTTATGTTGAAAAAAGGAATTTTAGATTGATTTTCTAAAGTAAGACTAAAATATTCATGGGCCAAAGATTTTATATAAAATACCTCTTTTTTTAGCACAAAAATGCCAGAATGCAGAGAAATAACTGGTGATGTGGTTTTCTTCTTTTAGAGTTAGATCAGTACATTCAATAACATGAGTTTTAGGGTTAATCTTGTTGTTTAAAGTTGTTGGTAAGGAGATTCGGTTGACTGTCTTGATGTCATTTTATTTTTTTCAAATTTATTTTTTTTTAATTTTGTATGCATTATTGTGTACCCTGGGGTTTCCCCAATTCCTTAACACCTGTCAACCATCTTATTCTTTGGTGCCCTCCACCTCTATCATTTTCTTCCCCTTCCTCCTCTCTTGCTCTGTTATTCAGTTCTGTTGGTTGTTTCCAATTTTACTTATTTGTTTGCTTTTCCCTATATCCTTCAGATAGGTGACACCATCCTGTATTTCTCTTTTTATTTCAGGATTATTTCTGCTAATATGAGTCCTTCTAGCTCCATCCATGTTGCTGCAAAAGACAGATGTTTGTCCTCCTTGATTGGCGCATAGTATTCCATCGTGTACATATACCACATTTTCCTCAGCCCATTCATCAGTTTTGGGGCATTTGGTTTGTTTCCAAATCTTGGCAATTGTAAACAGAGCTGCAATATACATGCACGTACAGGTGTCCTTTTTTTATTAGTGTTTTCATGTCTTCTGGGTAGATTCCCAGTAGTGGGATTGCTGGGTCGAATGGTGAGTCCACTTTCAATTATTTGAGGGTCCTCCACACAGTCTTCCACAGTGACTGGACTAGTTTGCACTCCCACCAGCAGTGTAAGAGAGTTCCTTTTTCTCTAATTCCACACCACATCCCCTTGTTGTAAGATTTTTTATGTGAGCTGTTTCTTACAGGAGTAAGATGATATCACAGTGTGGTTTTAATTTGCATTTCCCTGATTATTAGTAATGTGGAGCATTCTTTCATGTGCCTATTGGCCATCTGTATCTCCTCTTTGGTGAAATCTTTTTAGTTCTTCTTCCCATTTTTTGACTGGGCTTCTTGCTTTGTTTTTGTTGAGTTTTATATTATCAGATGCTTATCACTGGAGGGGAAAAGTTTTCTCCCAGTTGGTTGGGTTTCTTTTTGTTTTGCTTATTGTCTCTTTTGCTGTACAGAAACTTTTTAGTTTGATGTAGTCCCAGCTGTTTGTTTTCCTTCATTTTTTTACCAGCTGTAGTTGTTTCCAGAAATGAATTCTGAAGTGAAATTCATGGAGGGTTTTGCATAGGTTTTCCTTTATGGTTTTCCTCTATGGTTTCAGGTCTCACATCCAAGTCTTTTATCCATTTTGAGTTGATTTTTGTACAGGGTGTGAGGGTGTTACCTTGGTTTATGTTTTTGCAAGTTGTGGTCCAGTTTTCCCAGCACCATCTACTGAAGAGGCTGTCCTTGTTCCAGTGTATGTTTTTTGCCCCTTTGTCAAAGATTAGTTGACTGTATATGTGTGATTTTATTTCTGGGTACTCGATCCTGATCTATTGGTCTGTCTGTTTTTGTACCAGTACTATGCTGTTTTAATTATTATGGCTTTGTAGTATAGTTTGAAATCTGTGATTGTAATGCTTCCATTCTCTCTTCTGTTTGTCAAGAGGGTTTTGGCTATTGGGGGGTCTTTTGTTTTTCCATATGAATTTCAGTAAATTTTGTTCTATCACTTTAAAATATGTCATTGAGATCTTTATTGTAATTGCACTGAATCTGTAGATTGCCTTTGGTAATATGGCCATTTTGACAATGTTGTTCTTCCAATCCATGAACAGGGGATGTCTTTCCATTTTTAAACATCTTTTATTTCTTCTAAGGATATTTTATAATTTTCTTTGTATAGGTCTTTTACTTCTTTTGTTAGGTTTATCCCCATATTTATTTTCCATTGTTGAAATGGTAAATGGAGTGGTGATTTTAATTTTTTCTTCTTCTGATTGATTCTTTGCATATATGAATGCTGTTGACTTTGGAGTGTTGATTTTGTATCCATACCTTACTGAATTGTTTATTATTAAAATTAGCTTTTCTGTCAAATGTTTTGGGTTCTCTACATAGAGTATCATATCTTGATGTCATTTTAATCTGTTTGCTTTAGATTCAATCATATTTGTTCAACTTCAAAAGTTTTTTTTTTTTGGTGAAACAGTTTCATATACAATCAGAAACAAAAGTCTAAATCAGATGGCCTAATTTGTGTTTATGATTATTATCATTATTATTAATGACTTAACACAAATTTATTATCTGATAGTTCTCTAAAGTAGAAATATGACATGTGTCTTGCTGTTCTAAAACAATTCATGAATCCTTTAATTAAAAAACAAACAAACATTGTATCTCTTGTAGGAATTCTAGGAGAAAAATCTGTTCCCTTTTTTTTTTTCAGCTTCTATGGGCTTCCCACATTGATTGGCTAATGGTTCTCTCCCTCCATCTTCAAAGACACAAAAAGTAAATTGAACCTTCATATTTCATCTTTCTGGCTTTCATTCATTGTCACATCTCTGTCTCTGACTTCCTTCAACCATCCTCTTCCACTTTTAAGGACTTTCTTGAGAACTTTGGATCCAAACAGCTAATCCATGATAATTTTCTATTTCAAGGTCATCTGATTAGCAGCCTTAATTACTTTTTGCCAAGAAACTGAATATATTCACAAGTTCTCAGTATTAGGTTATAGACATCTCAGGGTTGAAAAGACATTATTCGGCCTACTACAATGTGCCTACAACAAAAAGGAAATTAGTTTGGTGACTATTACGGTAATCTCTCGAGTCATCTTCTTACTTCTCCATGCTTCTGATTATTGAGGTATTGGATTCTATTGCTTCCTTTTTATATTAGAGATACACTTGTTTGAAAATTCCTCTGAAAATGCTGCTCTTACATGTGTTGTCCAGTTTTTTGTGACAACATATCAAATGTATCTTTTTTAAGGTAACATTGGTTCACAAAATTGTATATGACTTACAGCTATAGGATCTCCCTCTTCAGGTATCAGACTACATCCTCTATTTAGACATGTATAGTCCTCCAACATAGTCCATCCATTATGCTTTCTCCCCACTTTGCTCTTCCCTTCTACCTTCCCCACTGATAACCTCAATTCTATAGTCATATTTTTATATTTTATTATTTAGATTTATCTGTGTTCTCATTTTCATTTCCTCCATGTTTTAGCATTGTGACTCTAGACAAATAACTAATTAATTGTTCAGAATATCAGTTTACTCAGTTGCTGAATGGAATAATAATAAAAAAATTTGTGTCAATTTATGTACCTAATAGAGAAATAATGGTAGTAATAAGTGAAAGTTTTGTTTAAAATTTTAAGTGGTTGTATTATAGCTATTTTGTTTTTATGTGTTCAAGATTGGTAAGAATATAAACTGTGTAACCATATGGAAAGCAATTTGGATTTATATTAAAAATCTAAATATGGAAATACCCACAATCCAGCACTCTCATTCCTGGACATGTATGCAAGCAATATGAAACTATCAGCACAAAGCCCACGTGTTCAACTCTGTTCATAACAGCATTATTTGCAATAGCTATGACTTAGAAACAGCCTAAATGTCCATTGATGAGTGATTGGACCTAGACAATATGGTTTATCAAATATCATGGCGTACTATACAACCTTAAGAAATAATGCAACCATTTTAAACAAAATGGAGAGAAGGGAGAATTATGTGCCATGAAGTAAACAAAATGATAAAAATATAAAAACAGCATATGGTTTGATAATAAAAAAGCTTCAAAAACTAATAATCATCAATAAATATTAAATTGATAAAAAGACAGCTAGCCAGTTGTACCACCGAATGGAAAGAACATGGTTAATATGAGGGTGTAGAAGAATGCCAGGGTGTTTAGGAAACAAAGAATAACAGAGAATATGGTTCAGATGAGAATGTAGACATACATAGGGTTGGGAACATGTGAACTTTTGATAAGCATATTAATGATTTTGTGTTTACCCTAGGAATTAAAGTAAATCACTTTACTTTATTAGATTTTGCTTCAAACACCTCTTTTATTATTAGATTTTGCTTCAAACACCTCTTTCTGAGTGTGGAAAACATTATAGAGGGTGAAGAAATAAACAAGTATTAAATCAATGAATAAAGTAATACTTTTCAGGGCATGATAACAAAGAAGCATAGACTGCAGAAGAGATATAGACATAAAAACAAAGAAGATTGTAGAGATATTTAAGCATATTTGATGAACAGAATATATGGGGTAAGGGAGAGTGAGTGTTGAACGGAATGTATGATATTATCATTTACAGGTATAAGGGAAATATCAATAGGTCTAAGTTGGGGAGGCAAAAAGAGAGTATCCTGAATTTGTTTCTATTTTTGAGGTGACATTGAGACAGAGAAAAAATATATACTAGATACACTGCCTTGGAACACAGGCAAGACATTAATTCTAGAGATTTAAAATTCTGAGTAATTTTCCTATAGGTAGAATATCTCAACAGCTTTGCTCTACTTTCTTCATTTGAAAAATCAAGAAATAGTTGTATTTACTTGTCAAAAATTATATAGCTTAGATGAAGATTATGTGTCTTTTCTCTTTATAAGTAATAAGCACATATAGATACGCACAAAAAATATTTGCTCACTTTAGAAATCTAGATAACACTTCACACGTGAGTAAATTTGAATTAATCTTTGTTAGCTGGAATAAAGTATAAAAATTAATAGTAGAATACATGCTTCTATGTAGTAATATAATAATTCTGCTACCAAGTTATATAATAAAAAAGAATCTTCTTAAATGCAAACTATAGGGTCTTCTTTGTTTATATCACCAAATTAAATATATAACTAGATTTAGAATTAGATTGTCTCAATAAAAACATAAGTTATTTCATAGGATACAATATAAATTAACCCCAGGAGAAATCTCTACGATTGGAAATTTTCAGTTTTATTTGAACTGATATCTGTAATTTCCCAAGGGAGAAAAAAAACTGAGAATTCAATTACATTTTAAGTTCCAACCCTTAATATCAAAAATTGTATTGGGTATTATCTGAGTATACATTATTGCATTAGTTTTTGTGAATAATTACAAAACCAAATCAAAGCAAAAATAATCCCTACAGCATAGTGCCTGTACATATATTTTATTAAAACTTATTGGGTATGTAAGATTGGACTTCAATTAAAAATTAAGATTAATTTATGGTTCATATTAGAATACCTAATAAATGGTATTGACTATCAATAGTATCCATACTCTCAAAAGGGAGATACCCCTCACACCTCTCACAGTTAAAAATGGCTTCATAGGTGAAGGGGTGTTTGAGTTGGTTAATGAAAGGAAGGGCTGACCACTTCAATCCCAGTGTCCACTTGCCATCATACCTGTAACAGAATCTATCTATCCATAACCACTGACACCATATTTTGTACTACGTTCCTTCATTCTACCCCACCTCATAGTTGATTATTTGACATCATATCAGTCTATAGCTTATTTAGTGATTTATAATGTAGACCAGTGATTCCCAATCTCTGAAATTCCACTTAAGAAATGTTAAACTGAAAGAAAGGGATCATGTGTTTTTGTTGGTGAGTTAAGAATGTGTGGTGTATATATATGCAGTGGAATACTATTCAGCTATAGAAAAGCAGATGAAATTCTGACACATGACAGTGTGTCAGTATGATGGAACTGAAGGCAATTATGCTAGGTGAACGAAGACAGGAGAAACATAACTTTCAGATGGCTTCACTTCTATGTGGAACATAAAGAAAAAAACATAGAAATAGATAAAACTAAATCAAATATTGCCTAGAAATCTGACTGTATATTTAAGATACCAGACTCATACGTCAGTGGCACTGAAACAAATGGGTGGTAGGTCCCAATGCTCTATACTGTAGCATGATGAATTTCTTGGTGGTGGGTATGATAACATACATGTGTAGAGTTGTTTTATTTATTTATTTATTTATTTATTTATTTATTTATTTATTTATTTATTTATTTATTTATTTTACCGGGATTCACC
>PVHY01007498.1:0-67078 GCA_004024945.1 Uropsilus gracilis
AAAAAAAAAAAAAAAAAAAGAGGTACATGAAAAAAATGCTCACAATTCACATAAAGAGAAGTGCAAGTTAGAGAAATGCAAATCAGAACCATAGTGAGATGCCATCTCACACTTGAGAGGATGATCCATATCAAAAGTAACAACAAAAGCCAAAAGTGCTGGTGAGGCTATGAAGAAAAAGGAACTTTTTTCCATTGCTGACAGGAATACACACTGATCCAACTTTTATGGAAAACAATATGGAGCTGTCTCAAAACACTGAAAATGGATGTCATTTAACCCAGTAATTCTACCCTAAGTTTCTACTCCCAAAATTCAAGAATGCTAATTCAAAGGGACACTTGTACTCCTATGTTTATTGTACTATATATTATAGCTAAATTACGTAGATAACTGAAGTACCCAGAACAGATGAGTAGATCAAGAAGATGTGGTATCTTATCTGCCTGCCTGCCTATCTGTCTACATAATGGATGGAATATTTCTTACCCATCAAAAAAAGATAAACTCATGGCATTTGTGGCAAACAAATGAGTTTAAGTGAAATAAGGAGAAAGATAAATACCAGATGATGTTAGAAATATGTGAAATATAAAGTTTCTCAGATAATTTGATTGTGTAGTTTCCTTTGGGAATGATGTAAGATTTGATTCAGCTTTTTCTGTTACAGATAGTTGTACAAATGAGTAAATAATAGCTTGGAGGAAATATATTACTTGCATATTTTATACACAAAAAAACCCAACAATAGAATTCAATCTGTAAAATTATGTAGATGTTAATACAGTGTTTATACAGTGTTTTGAGTTTTACTCTCTTTAGCATTGTGGGACTGATTTTAGCAACGTGCATTTTTCACTATTGTAGATGATTTTGATGCAGGTGGCTCACAATCCATTGCATCAAGCCAATTTGATTCTAGCCAGGATCTGTGTTTACTGAGGAATTTGGATCTTTTTATGTTGAGAAAATTTAATTCTGACAAGGTAAAAATTTAAATATATTTCTTCTTGCTTTTCAGTGGTTGGTCAGTCTTTGATCTAGGATGTAGCTCAGCTGTTGGGGAAATGGGTAACTTTTTTTCCCCTTTATTCATTAATGGAATGGTTGGGTATAAAAACCTGGGGTAGGGTTAATTGTTGGCCACAATTCACAATTTCATCTTAGTTGAATATTTGTGGTAGGCTTATTTGGATGAGAGAGTAAATTTACTAAAGATTTTACCTTGTACCTACTTCTGTCTTCCTGTGGTACTTTGGGAAATGACCCTCTGACACTTAGTTAAACCCTTTATTGGGCATATTAAACAAAAAAGTTCTGAGAGTAACAGTTGGACTTACTTCTTCCATACACTACATATTTTTCTATTAGTAGCCCTCTGGTACAAGTAGTATTTTAAATTTTGACTAAAAGTGAAATGTGACGTTTTGTTCTCTGTTACACCAAGTCTAAAATAGCCCTCTCCTCCTTTCCCTCTCCCCTCCCCCCTCCCCTCTCCCCTTTCCCTTTCCCTTCCCTTTCCTGCTCCCCTCCCCATCCCCTCCCTCTAGTTTATTCATTTATCTTTTGTTAGTCTCAATTGCATACTCTTTTGCTACTAATCCCCATGTCATGTACAGCCCTTTTCAGTTGCCTTAAAGTTAAAACTATAGTATTTCTGTCTTTTTCTTTGTTTTGTCCATGGTGAATAAACATATAGGAATTTAAGCTAAATTATCTCAGTTATGATACTATATTTTAAAAAAGTTAATCCATTCTAGAGAATGTTCCACTTATAGGGAAAGTATTGCATTGTTAAATGATCTGCTTTACCTGAACTCAGTTTTCTTAAACAATTTATGCAAGTGCCATAGTTTCAAAAACTTCCTTTGCCCAAAAACATAATTTATTTTCACTATTTGTCCATGAGCTTTAGGATAAGGAGATGTGTTTGGAGGTGGGATTGCCAGTTTTTTCATGACAAAGTAGTTATAGTATATACTTCTATTTGAGGCATACCAAAATGTGTGGATTGAAAATAAGCATTTTAAGTGGATGGGTAGTGAATATAAATCTCTGCACATTAAATTTATTTTTGCTTGTTAGTAGGGACATATTTGTCTTCCTGTTTTCACTCTGGTAGACAGAATAGTAACAATTGTGTGACAGAATAAATTGTGGTGTGATCTTAGAAAGCTTGAGATGTCTTTACAAAATAATGTCAGTATATTGAAATTGTCTTTTGGAATGTTAGAAAAGTTGGAACATCACTGGAAAAATATTCCTGGACCACAGAACAGAAACTTTGGCTAGCTAAGAATGTGATTTCTGCTAGTTTTTGAGACTATTTCTTTTCTCTTTTTGTGCTTTCTACACAATAACAACACAATGACTGTTTACCAGCATATACTATATAGTAGGTATGTAGACAGATCTATTGTGTACGTTGTCATATTTAATTCTCCTAGAATCTTTCTCAAGTAGATGGTGATAAGCTAATTTTGCATGTAAGGGAATTGAAGCGTAAGTGACTTGCCCAGGATTCCATGGTAATCAACAAAACTGAAATTTGAACTCAGGTTTGACTCCCAGGCTAGTGTTTTTAAGCTGTGTTCTCCAATGTGATATTAATTAGTAATTTGCAAAAACTGAACTCAGAGGTAAAGTATATGTTCATTCCTCTGACTAGAGTACTTATTAGAATTTGTTTTTGAGTCTTTGAGTCTATATTTCTAGTGAATTTAGAAAGACATTTCAGAAGCAATTATTATGTGATTCATGATATATAAATTGCTAAGCATATGTGTTCATGGTTATAAAAGAAAATAGCGTTCGAAAATGGTTATAGAAGGGAGTTTTCTTTTATGCTGAACTTTAAAAAAGTTGATGGTGCCCACGATTTAACATTTTCTTACTCCTTATGCAACATTAGATTTTGGCAAGGAATAATAGCCTTTGATATGATATGCTTCTGAACATGGCCTACCTTATATCCATGTCATTAGCCTTATAGGTTGTCATTGTTCATTTTTATGACATTATTTTCAGAGCATAAAAGAAAGTTTTCTGGATTACTTGAAGAAAATAGCTAACCAGAAAAGGAGCAGTGTAAGTTTTGATTTCAGAACAGGGTTGAATTCAGCGAAAGGTTTAAAAGAGCCAAAGATGGTTTATGTTGATAAAAGATAAATACTGATTCTACTTCACAGAACATCATTAATAAAGTAAAATCTGTGAGAAATAAGGAGAAATAGGAATTAAAGATAGCAGTGGATGAAAAATAAGGGTCTAGAAAAACCCAGTTAACATAAGGTAAATTTAATTAAAGCATTGAACTTTATCCTCTCAAAATAGAACACCTTCTTTCAAGTTTTCTTGGAATGTTACAAAAACTGACCATATGTTGGCTATTAAAAAACACTCAAACTCCCCCCCCCCATAGGAACAGTTAAGGTAGAAGCACATGTTGTCCAATATGACATTAATTAATAATTAAAAAGAAAACAACTCTACCACCTGGGAATTAAAAATTTTTAGATTAGTTTTGTACCAGAAAAGATAAACCATATCAAAGGCAAAAATGACAAAACAAAATATATTGGCACCTGGGGAATCTAACTAAAACTACACATATGGAAAGATTATTTGTTTAAATAAGCATATTAATATACAAAAAAGGAACTCGAACAGATAAGTTACCCATCTCACTCAAAGAGAGAAAAAAATTGTAAAATATATCCAACAAGAGCAAAGGTAGTTTTTCTCTCTTAAAGACTGGTAGAATAATGACCTCTCCATATGTCCATGACCAAATCTTGGAAACTGAATATATTACTCAGGGTGGTCTTTAGTCTACTGTGACTGCTGTGACCAGTGACCATAAACTTCGTAGCTTAAGCAGCAGAAAATTGTTCTTCTACAGTTTTGGAAGCCAGAGCGTGATATCAAGGTGTCTCAGAGCAGTGCACCCTCCACAGGGCTTAGGGGAAATTTGAGTCCTCACTTTTTCCTTGCTTCTTCTAGTGGTTACTGGCATTCCTGTGTTTATGACCACTTCATTTCAGTCTCTTCCTCCATCTTTTGCTTTTTCCTTTTCTATGAGTCTAATTTCCCTCTACATGCCTCTTGTAAGGATGCTTGTGATGGTATTTAGGACTGCCTAGATAATCAGGAATTCTGTATCTCACGACCTTTAATCATAATCTGTGGAGATTCTTTTTGCAAATAAGTGAATAAGTATCTCAACATAGCTTATTCTGGATATTTGGATGGGCCTAGGTTAATCACAGGGGTCCTCACAACAGAGAGCAGTAGATTCAGAGTGAGTAAAAAGAAATGATGATTAAAGCAAGAGATTGGAGTGATATGTGGAAGAGGTCATCAACCAAGGAATACAGATAACTTCTAGAAGCTGTGAAAGACTAATCTTCCCTCTCCTCCAGGGAACCATTGAGACTGATTTTGAAATTTAAAATAATACATTTGTATTGTTTTAAGCCACTAAGTTTGGGGTGATTTGTTATAGGAGAAATTGGAAGTTAATTCAAAGATCAGAGCAGAAATTAATATATATAGTTGTAGAATGCATTGAGGACTAAGATGTATTCTGAACTTGTTACAGACTCATTTAGTTCTCACAGTATTCTTATGAAATAGGAAATGTCAGTGAGTAAGTCAGGCACTGAAAAGTTAAGTAATATGTTCAGTAAAATGATAGATAGGATTAGAGCAAATTGAACTGTTTTAGAAAACAATGAAATAAAAGTAATTCCTAAGAAATTTCACTTGGAAATTAGTATATGTATAGACAAATTTATTGTCATAAGCTTTGGTTCAGTGCTGATGATACAAATACAAGAAACGGAATGAGCTGTATAGTTTTTCTAGGGCAGTTACGACTACTGAGCTCACCCGAGAAGAAACAGGCCAGCAAAACTTGGCAAAGATTACCCACTGTTGTTTCGTGTCACAAATGAGTGAGTATCGGTGTGAAAATTGCAAATATTAGAATTCAGTGCTCATTAAAGACTAAAACATGATTGGATGTTTGTTCTCCCTTGAAACTCAAATATAGTTCCTTTTGTATATCACCATAAAAAGAAATGAAATGAAAAATCTAATTTCATCACTTCTGTAAATTTTGAAAAACCATTTGCTAAAATTCAGCATTTATTCTTGATTTAAAAAAAAATACATCCTATTTGCTTTAGCATGATAAAATCTGTGTTTCTCTCGGTGTGTATGTATTTCCAAATACCAGCATCATGATTACTAAGCAAACACCGGAAACACTATCATTACCAGAATAAAACAGTGATAATCATTGGGTAGAAGGACTGCAGAAATAATATTGCTTGGGTTGACTCTTGAATAAATCCATGTTTACTAAGCAAATGAGTGAAAGACTCTTCAGAGGAGAGGGTTTAAAAAATAGTATAAACAAACTAGGCACGGTGGCTCGTGCCTGTAAGCTTCAGCCTATGAAGCGGCAGGGGCTTGGGATCATGGTTCAAGTCCCGCCTGGGGCCTGTAGCGAGACCTAGTTCCAAAAAAATAGCTGGGCGTGGTGGTGCACGCCTGTAATCCCAGCTACCTGGGAAGCTGAGGCTGGGGATGGCTTGAGTCTGTGGTACCCTGGGCAACGAGAGCCTGCGGTTCCATGGGCAAAAACAGCGAGACCTAGTCTCAAAAAAAAAAAAAAAAAAAAAAAAAAAAAAAAAAAAAAAAAAAAAAAAAAAAAAAAAGTATAAACAAAGGCATAGGATTGCCAAAAAATGTTCCATGAGTTCATGGAAGTAATTTTTATATAGAGTTTGGAGTTCACAAAGGGTGATAACCTTAAACACTTGATATTAACTTTTAAAAATAGTCTTGGTGAGGACTCTTATCTAATTACTACACTTAAGGAAGTTACAGTTGCCTTTATAAACTTTAAACTATAAACCGTATTCCTTTGGGAACTATGATCACTTTAATCAAGTGTACATATAAGCTACACTTAAATCCATGTTAGTTCTCAAAGTCATTGTTATAGGGGTGCTCTGGTGAAATTGGCGGTGATGGCCCCAGCATGATAATGCTGCATTAAGGTTGTGCCCTGGTGGGCAGAGATTTGGAGAAAGGAAGCCAAGTCTTCTCATGAGGGGAACAGAGAGGGGATTTAAGATGGACAAACAACAAAAAGAAAGGAGGCAGAGACAAGAGGGAACGTGGTGGGGTGGGGTAATCCCATGGGGATCAACAATTATGCAATCATGTATTGTACAAAATCCAAAAATAAAAAAATATTAAAAAAAAAAAAGGAGTGCAACTGGAGAACAAAAGAGGAGAGAGATATCTGGAGAAGGGAGAGAACAGAGTAGCACCAGGGAGGCTGAAGGCCTTGAAGCTGCTGCTGCCGTGTGTGGCAGCAGGACAGGGAAGGAAGCCACGTGTGGGCTTCTATCCCCAGGCGGGGTCGGGAAGGAGCCTGCAGAAGCTTGTTGAAGAAACTTGTGAATTGTGTAAGCTGACTTGGAAACATGGTACTTGAAAACTTGTTTTAACTTTGAAACTGTGAGACTTGGGAATTATCTAGAGAACTTGGAGTATTGCTGTTTTTATGGTGAGACATCTGAAATGGTTGCTGCTGCTGTTCTGAGTGAGTCATGGTGATTTTGGGTTACACTGAGTTGAAGCAAAAAGAACACTGGAGTCCTGCCTTTGGAGGAGGATCAGCAATGCCATCTTTGTTTCTTTTTTTTTTTTTTTGATTTTTTAAAGTTTATCTTTTTTTTAATTTTTATTTTATTTTTTTTTATTTGTCACAATTGTGAATTAATTGATCCCTTCTCCTCCCTCCATATCCCCCCTCTGTATTCCCCTTCCTCCTCCCTCCATATCCCCCCTCTGTATCCCCCCTTCAGTCACTCCTCCCATTTTTCTGCAAATTGTTGTTTGCAACGTAGGGTTGATGACGCCATCTTGGTTTCTCTGACTTGAAGTGCCTTTGGTGGATCGACAGTGCCATCTTGGTTTCTTCATTTGGTTTCAAGGCAGGACAATTGCCATCTTATAGATATGTGACTGAAGAACCCTTGTGTAGTTTTTGGACTAGAGACTGGACTGTGTGGTAAGATTACCAAAGGGGTCCCTTGTATCCCTCATTGGCTTTTGTCTATTTTGTCTTTTAATGAGTAAATCTGTTTTTGCCTCCTCTTTGCTTTTTTTTTTTTTGAGACTAGGTCTCACTATTTTTGCCCTTGGAACTGCAGGCTCACATTTCCCAGCAATCCCTAGCCTCAGCTTCCCAGGTACTGGGATTACAGGTGTGTGCCACTGCGCCCAGCTATGTTTTTGGAAATAGGTCTTGCTATGTTGCCCTGAGTGGGACTCAACCCACGATTCCTGGTCCCACTGTGGCTTCCTAGGCTGCCGCTTACAGGCATGCGCAACCATGCTTGTTTTTGCCTCCTCTTAAGGTTAGTGTGGTCTTACTACTGCTTCTGTGGGCCTAACCTAAGGAATAGCTGGGTTTGAAGGGCCAGCTGCTCCCACTTGTAAATTTAGGTAAGTTTTTTGCTTTGCCTGTTTTCTTTCTGAGTATCAAGTGAAATACAGTGAGTTAGATCTTTCATAAAATTTGTAATGTTAAAATTTCCTGTCTTTAAACTACTTGGAATCACAATGATGCTGAATAGGTATTGTTGAATTTGCATAAATTAATCACATACGAAGCTGTGCTACACTGTGACTATTACAGCGTTAATAGTAGATAATACTTTGTTTTCTTATAACTACCATGCCTTCCCCAATAGTCCTTATTTTTGTCTAGGAATCCTTTCTTGTCCTAGTCTTGCTTCCTTAGGGACTAAGCAGTGACAAAAGGACTCCACCTTTCTTTTGCAAGATTGAAGCCCATGACCCAAGCCCAGACTAGTCAACACAGTATATTGTTGTGGATAATGCGATTAGTTTAGAAATTAGTTTAGTAAGAACTGTAAGTTGGACCTGTTGAACTGAATACTGTGGTGATTACCACAAGAGTAGAGGTTGAGAGGTTGAGACCACTGTGGTTAGGACTACAGCTTCAGAGTTGTGAAGTGGTGGAAGAGGCTGATCAGAAATCAGACTGATAGTCCTAATACCACACTATCAGTCTGGTAGTGACTCATTTCCTAGTGAGGTGTGTATTTTCTTATTCCTTAGTTCACCTTGTTGCAGTTTCCTCATTCATTTAGCACCTCGGTGACAAGTCCTCCTTCTGCTCTGGGATACCATATTACTTTTAATCATCCTAGACTTTTCTAGCGTGTAGCAGTTTCTCAGAGCTGGTGATTTTGATGACCTTGACAGCTTTGACTAGTGCTGACTGGTTATTTTGTAGAATATCCCTCAGATTATGGGGCTTTTTTCTAATGGTTGTGGGTTTTTCAGAAGAGTACTGCTGCAGTTGTATTTTAAAAATTGCTTCTTGAGCAACAAGTATGGACTTGATAAAATAAACATGAGACTTAGTCTTATCTTTAAGATTTTTATAATTTTCTGCCGGGCACGGTGGCTTGTGCCTGTAAGCATCAGCCTATGAGGCGGCTGGGGCTAGGGATCATGGTTCAAGTCCCACTCGGGACTACATAGCGAGACCTAGTCCCCGCTCTCCCAAAAATAGCTGGGCATGGTGGCACGAGCCTGTAATCCCAGCCTACCTGGGAAGCTGAGACTGGGGATTGCTTGAGTCTGTGGTATCCCCGGCAATGTGAGCCTGTGGTTCCATGGGCAAATAGGGAGACCAAGTCTCAAAAAAAAAAAAAAAAAGATATTTATAATTTTCAGTTAAAAATGTTTTTAGTAGTGACTTTAGAGTATTTTACATCTTTGTTTGTTTTGTTGCAATACAGGTTTTTCTCCCTTTAGGTGTGATCACCATACTTTCCTCACCACCAAAGCACCATTTTCCTCCACTATATCTGAAACAGGGTAAAAGAGAGAAAAAGACCTTTTGACTTTGACTTTAACAAGTCTGCCTGCTTTTCTCTACCAAGCAGGCTACAAATAGTTCAGTTAGCAATTTACCTTTAACTTGAACTAGTTAACACCTATGTCTGCTTCTCTCCTTAGGAAGCAGGCTACAATTGTTTATTAGCATTTTTACTGACCACTTACTGATATGCAAAAGCCAGTCAGCTGCTTCTCAGCTCCCAGCTCTAAAACTGCAGAAGGAAAAAAACTTAAAAACTATAGTTTATACTTTACACTAGTTTGTCTCAATTTACCCTTTTTAAACTCTTGTGGTTTTTTTTTTTTTTAATACCATCCCCAGCCTTCTTAACCAAAATACCAAGTCAAATCAAGACTATTGTTGCAGACCTATTTATTTTTAACAAAATGATTTCCTAATTACTACAAAAGAAACATGTAAGTAAAACTCAGACTACTTTAACATTGTTTAAAACCTTTTTTTAACATTGTCTAAAGTTTTTTTTTAGATTGCCTAAAAATCCTCAGTCTCTCAGTCCTGATTATCTTACCAATGTCTGGTTAGTCAGAGTTCATCTCCAGATGCTGGAAGACATCTTCCTTTGGCTGCTCCTTTGGCGTGCTCCCCCTTGTCTTTCACGCTGTCTTCTTCTTGTCCTCCAGATAGTAGAAGACACTTTATGGTAACGGACCCAGCAAAGTTTACTTTCTTTTCAGGCCTAACTTTGGCATGGCCTCTCGCAGACCCAAATTAAACTCAGCAAAACAAACTTCAACATGGAGTTTAAATCTGCAAACTTCTTAACAGCCTTTAGCACACATGCGGCTAGCCCAGGCCAGCCAGAGGCTGCAAGGCCCCAGGCCTTGCCGCATGGCCAAGCTCACATGGTTCACATCTCCATCCTACAAAATGGCCAAAACCAAACTTGAATCTCAATCTCCATTCCCATCTTTCCTCTTCCCTTTTTTTCTTTCTTTTTTTTAAACCTCTTTATTTATTCTTTCTGTTTTCCCCACCTTCCAGGAACAACTCCTGAATTATTACATTACAAAGAATAAAACCTGTTTTTCTCCTTTCTTCCTCTTGTGTCTTTTTGAAAGGAAATTTTAATTTAGGCCATTTTCACATATTAGCATATTTTCCTTGAAACCTGCAATCTTAAACAGGAGACAATGGGGGGGGGGCTAGCGCACCCTATCATATCCAGTGTGTTCTCCTCCCTGTTTCATTTTCTCCCCATTCCCAATTCTCATCCCTTCTTCTCCCCTCCTGGGTGCCTCAGATCTGTAGTGAGCTTTCAAGGTTCAGATTTAAAGTTTATCTTAGTCTGATTATTTGGTTTCTCTATATTCCACATGCAAGTGAAACATCTGATATTTATTGTTTGCCTTCTGACTCACTTCACTTTATATAATCCTTTCCAGTTCCATCCATGCTGCCACAAATGGCAGGAGTTTATTCGTTTTTGATTGCTGAGTAATATTCCACTGAGGATGTGTGTATACATCTTGATCCCTCATCTGTTCTGGGGCATCGAAGTTGTTTCTATATCTTGGCTATTGTAAACAGTGCTACTGTAAACATGGGAGTACAGACTTCTTTCAAATTAGTATTTTATTTTTAGTTTTTAAACATTTTAAAGTTTTTTTTTGTTTCCAGTTTTTAGAAATCATCTAAAGCACATACTTACCTTTTCCTCAGAAAACCAGTCTCCTTCCCTATCTCTTCTTGCCTGTTTACTGCCTCAGGTGTCAGTGCGAGTGTGTTCTTCATGTAAATTTTGTTTTTTGGCTGTCACAGAAGATCATATCTCTTAGAAATAAATCTTTTTAAAAATAGCTTATGTAGCATTATGAAAATATTAGAGTTGTAAAATCTTTACAAGATAAAAATTTAACTCAAGATGTGGGAACTTGGCATTTTCAGTCTAGTAGTTACATTTCGGTAATGCAGAATTAATAATATGAGTGCATTGAGAGGGGACATGCTATTGTTGACATCATTTAATAAGGGTGATAAGGGTGCTGTGGTGGCATCTTGAACTCTTGCATCTGTTGCTTTTGTCTATTACAACACCTGCTGCCAATAGCAGGAAACCTCAGTACATTATTACTTGCTGTCATTAGCCTTCAGCAAGTAGTTCTGACAAATGTAAGGCTAAAATTTAACAGCCATAGGTGGCAAAACAAATGACTTGTGTGAGGTAAAATACCTCCTGCAGTATTTGTATTTCCTGATTTAAACCCAGCAGTGATTTTGGCCATTTTCAGCGAGATGTGTTTCATTGAGCATAGTATTGTGTTAGTGCCTTCGGGGCTTTTCTTGATTACCCATTTCTCAACTTAAAGCCTTTAAATTTCAAATAGCAGAACTAGCAAGTGAGTGGAAACATTTGAGACTTAAACAAATGAGAAGTCATAGAGTCTTTATACTGCACTTTACTTGAAATGTGCTCTTAAGAAATATAAACTTTTGATGGGGTTTGGAGGACAAAATTAAGACATTTGAATTTGGGGGTTAACTAGGTAAAGGCCAGATAAAAATATGAGATCCAAATCAGTTATGCCTGGTAGTTCAAATAAGATTTCATATTTTTACATGTAAAATGAGGACATCTTACCCTTTGCTAAAACTTTGTTGTCATCTTGTAATTGTTTTGGATCACATTTCATATATTTATAAGTATATATTTTAAAGTGTATAACATGCTATGAAGTTTCCTAGAATAGCTTGTATAAGTATACCTTGTCTAATTGCCATCTGGAATATTTATACTTGTATTATGTTATGAACTATATTCTCTCAACTATGGTAGAGTCATAAAATAACACTAATAAGAATTATTAATGCAGAAATAAGAGTAAACTATATTGAGGTAAATTAAACAGGTGACTTACAGTGTGATACTGGTATGGCCTTAATTAGAACAGTTTGTCCAGTATACCCAAGAATCCAGGAATTCCAAAATAAAAAAAAGATGGTGACTTTCCTCATTTCACATTGCCAAAACTCTGCCGAGAAAGTTAAACTTTCTACATGTGCAGAGATTACAAACATCTTGATTTTGCTTGCATTCCTCACAATGAGGGCCTGATTCATGTACCAGGAAATTAATTAGGGGACATTTGAGCATGATGATGCTATTTCCACTCATTCATGTCTCTTGTAATGATGCAGGGCTAGTCAACATCTCTTTCTTACATGAATTGGTCAATTTTGAGTTATTGGATTGTAATTCTTCATTTTAATAGTCTTCATTTAGAAGTACTATTTCTTTCACTTGAATGATTGATCATTTCGGAAAGTAAAATCACATTATTTGGGGTTAATGATTGTGCTTGTTTCTTTCTTATGTAAATACCTGAGCCAAAGCAGCTAGATAAGTCAGATAAGTAGAATCATCTGTAGCACCACAAATGCAGAATTTAGGTTCTGGTTAGTCAGTGGATCCTGTAACTCTGTTGCGAAGGGAGTGGAGAGAGGAACTTACGTATTTTTAAGCTACTCAAATGATTTTGTTGCCCAGGTTTGGGAGCCAAACATAGCTAATTTGTGTAATTCTCCTACATACAATCTGATGAACTCCTGACTTGGTTTATATATAAGGCATAGATGTGAGTAGGGAATGAATAGTTGCTCTGTTGTGATAGATGCCTAGTAAAAAATACTAGGTGGCAATTTTGATATGTAGCACTTTTACTGTGTTAAGACTTCAAAGACCTGACTAGCCAGAAATAGGTATATGGTAATACTGGTTTTACTTGATTTTATTTTTTTACATCATGTACTTTTCATTTTCTTACATGGGTGGTCATCCTTGTGTAGTTATTGATCCTCTTAGGTATGGCCTTTCCACCAGTAATCCACCCACATGCCACCACCCTGCTTTCCCCTGCCCCCACTCTGAGCACTCTAACTCCTCCCTTACTGCAATCATAGATCATAGATCGATGATCAGCCCACAGGCCCTTTCCTCTTGCCTGTGGCTTAGGTCTTATGGGTGGTGGTGGTTGTGGTGTGTGTGTGTGCGTGTGTTGTGTGTGTGCACTCACTGTGCCCTGCTGCCTAGGACCCAGGCCTTATGGGTGGTTGTGGGGTGGGGGTGGGTGGGGTGTGTTTGTGTGCGTGCACTGTGCCCTGCTGCCCAGGATCCAGGCCAATTTGGGGTGACTGGTTTGTATCTGTAGCCTGTCTGGGACTGGAGTTAGGCTTGGTCCCCAGTCAATAAGTCAATACCTTTTTTTTTTTTTTTTTTGAGACTAGGTCTTGCTATGTTGCCTGGGGTAGTCCTGATCTGGGATCACATCTGAGTTGTCCGGATCCTGGATCAATCTGGGATCCCACAGATACAGATAGCTGGAATTACAGGCACTTGCCACCACACCAGCTGTTTTTTTGAGACTAGATCTCGCTATGTTGCCCGGGGTGGGTCTCGAACCTGTGGACTCAAGCGATTCCTAGTCTTGGCCTCCCTTCCTATGCTATGCTGGGATTAAAGGTGCGTGATATCACGCCTGACCCCTCAATACTGGTTTTAAAGTATTTATTATACTGTTGCTTTTGCTGTATAATTTGATGTATTTCTGAAAAGTCTTGTGGTTTTACAAATCATACACTAAAAATAAAAGCTCTGATAAAAGTAGGGCAAATCACTCAGTCTGCATCATTGTATTCAGAGCATTGTGATAGCAGTGATGATAGTATTAATAAATAGCACCACAGTTAAAAGATGTCAAGTTAAGCCAGGTGTTGATGGGTGCCATTAATCCCAGCCTAGGGAGAGAGGTTGAGGCTAGGAATTGCTTGAGTCCATGGGATGGAGACTACCCTGGGCAAGATAAAGATAGCAAGACCTAGTCTCAAAAAATAGCTGGGTGTGGTGGCATGTGCCTGTAATCCCAATTACCTGGGAGGCTGAGGCTGGGGATCGCTTGAGTCCGTGGGGATTGGGACTACCCTGGGCAACATTGCGAGACTTAGTCTCAAAAAAAAGATGTCGAGTTACTAATGAAGTAATATTACAGTAAATATAAAATTTGTCCTTTAAAAAAGCTGATAGGTATTTGATAGAAAGAGGTGTAGTGCAGAGTTGAGTCTGCTGAGTTGTCTATAGACAAGGACAAACATGGTGCTGAAGCCATGCTAAAAGCCCTGTTTGGTTTGAGACCACATTGAATAGAAGAAAAGTAATTCTTTAGGTATGACCAGCATCATGTATTTTGCTGTATTCTCCTTAGATTTGTTAATTTTCTGCTAAATTGGATATGTGGCATAGAACATTTAAGTGTAGGTAAAATTGTTGTGTCTAAACTAAGTTATGCTTTCACACTCCCTATTTACCAGCGTCATCTGAATGAATACATGTTAGAGAAATGTGTTACATTAGAGGAGGTTTTCTCCAGTTTGGGAGCTAGCTTAATGGGTAACTTCATAATCTCTGGAGTCAAACTTCCATCTCTCCCTTGTGTCTTTGGACAAAACACTTGTCTCATTATGACTGTTTCACTTGTATTTTTGAAAGTTTTGTAGGAAAGCAGTAAGGACAATGCTTTGGGCTCGTGAATTTATTTGAAAGTGGAGAAACATTTTAGTTTTTCCCTTCATGATACCCTAAGAGGTAACCATTTGTAAATTGAGTATCCTTGAGCAAGTCCCAATGTACTTGTATGAAATATAAGAACAATTTTCTTTATTTGTTGGCACCACTAGGTTTTTGTGGGTATCAGAGTTAAAATCAGATGCAATGAAATGTACCCTGATAGAAAAAGGAAGCATAAATTTCAAGAGTTTAGTTTACTAGCTAATGTAGGGAAGAAAAACTTTGTTTTGAGTTTCTTTGACTAGTCTAATAATTAAATTGACATAAAACAGATTAACAGAAAAAAATTAAATTTTGTAGAAAGGTCCTAAAGATTCAGAACACAAGAAAGTAAACAAAGCAGGCGACTTTGATGTTTTTTAAACAAGGAAACAATAAATTAGTAAAAAGTGGACAAGACAGAGACTTTTGATGTTGGGGCAGTAACTTAATTAAGAAATATCAGGGTTTGTTTAAGTCTGGGTCATCATCGCAGAAGACTTAATTTCAAGTGTTGAAATCCTCAAAGTTCAAAATCCCTAAGGTTTAAAGTCCTAAAAAACCCAATCCTCAAAGATCAAAACCCTGAAAATAAAAATCTGGAAAAATTTGTTTAAAAAATGCTTTCAAAGACATCTGTCTATTTTCAAAAGGAGACTTATTTGAGAAGCCTAAAAACATGACATTTCATAATCCACTTTACACAGTAAAAAGGAAATCAGGAGAAATATTATCTTCCACAAATACAGATATACAAAAAGGGCCTCTCTTTGATTATTGAGGAAATGTCTATGTTGATAATACTTATATACCAGGTCAGTGTTGTGATAGTTCACTTTGCTGAATCAGCTGTGTAAAAAATGTATAAAATAAATTAGAAGTTGCTTTCAGTATTGAAAATGAAGTGAAGATGATTATATGTAGCACAGTGAGTGAAAAAAATTGACAATTTAAAATAATGGAAAAAACGTAAAATAAACCACTCAAATTTCACGTATGAAAAGGTGTATTACAAGGATAGATAATGGGCAGTTGCCCAGAAGTAATCAGGAGAGTTGGCTGATTTCCAGATTATTATATTTTGAAGTCTGGCTTGACTTTCCTTCAGTATCTTCATTCATTTTCTAAGTGATACTGCTTCCTTGAAAATTCTTCTGCAATTCGTTTTACAATGACATGAACACTCCCTATTGAAGTTTCCTGTACTTCTGTGCTGTGAATGTGAAATCCACTCCATATCCACTGATGAACAGATAAATTTGGTGGAAACCATAACAGCAGTGATTGAACAGCAGTATTATTGCATGAAATTGGATTTTGTGAACTTGGAAAAAGAAATAGTGAAAGAAAGTGATTTGGCCTATGAATTTAACAGCAAGTTGCAGCTATAGCTACAAAGTGGGCATTTGCTTTATCAGTAGAGTATAAATACAATGAAATTTGCATCTTCATGTATTGGGATGAAAAATAGAGGAGAAATTTAATTCAAAGCAACTCCTGGCCTAAGTTTTTTTTGTGATTCTGAAATCATCCTGGTAGAGAATCTCTGTTGAGATTTTCTTAGTTACTAAAACTAGCTACTTGTTTTACTTTTCTCCTTTGTATTTTTTTGTTAGTTATTGGTTTCCAATTTAGATTTACCTTCATCTGTATAACAATTTGCATTATTTATTCACACTGCTTTTATTTATTTTTGAAGATATATTTCTTGGTATCTAAATTCTTAAGTCATTTGTTCATTAATACACTTGTCGTTGACTTCTATGGTATATGAGATGGTAAGATTTAACATTCAGTTATTCCAGAGAAGAACTGTAGAGAGGCTCTTTTAACGCAAGCAGTTAACATCTTTAAAACTAGAAAGTTAAACAGCCAATACGTTTTTATTTAAAAATTAAAGATACAGAGCATAGTAGATCATTTCTATTGAATTTTGAGAGTGTTTATTCATGTACTAGGGAAATTTTCACTTATTTGAAAAGATTGGAAACACACTGAATTGTCTTAACAGTTGAAAGTTTTTTTTTTTCCTTTGTGATCTTTGTATTTATGTGATGAAGGAAGAATATGAGCTTTTTTGTTCTAATTATTGATTGTCATTCTTTATTGTATAAAAAGGGTTCAGATAATGAGAAGACAAAATTTAGTTAAGACGGTTCCTTTTGTTTATTAACTATCTACCCTCTCTTAAATAATGATAAAAGTTATGGAGTGGTAAGGCTAGAAAAGTCTAAAGACTTGCAGGTTTAAACATCTTATTTCTCACTACAGTAAAAATGTTTTATGACTTTAGTGATGATGGTGAGGATAATGTTATTTATCCAGGATCTTACCTTTACTGGGCCATACAGTGATTTTGTTACGTACATTACTTCTGATTAACCGTATAAAACTATTACTCCTCTTACAGAGACTTCCAAACTGAGACTTTAAGTTATTTGCCCCAAGGCATGTTATTTATAAATGGGATATCTGAAATTTGAGTCTTTTTCTTCAAAGTACTGCCACGTCAATTGAAAAACCTTTAGTTTCTTTGGGTTTATATAATTTTTTGAAATAGAACATTCTTAATGCTTATATTCTTGCAATAGAAATGGATTTGTTAAGATAGCCATTTTGGGGAAATTTCATTTACCTTTTTGAAAGGTTCAATTTAAAATTTCTTGTTGACTGTTTCTAATGAAGCAAAATCTGCCATATTTTCTATTTTCTAGCAAAGTAAACCATTTATGTATTTAAAGTGATCAGTAGTGGATCATGTTAAATTGTTTTTTTTTTTTTTTGATTTTTGATCCTTAAATAGGTTTTATTTATAATTTATATACATGTCATCTTCATAAAGTGCATAATAATTGTTCGTTATATAAATTTGTAAGTGGAAACACCACTGGTTAGAAAAACATGTTAAATATATAAATAATCTAAAATTTAGAATGAATGCTACATAGTATAAGAATGACTATACATTTATGCATTATATACTGTGATTTTTATGAAAAAATAGTTACTGAAAATATTTTTGAATCATTTCTACTTAATTTTTCTTTATAATACAACTTATGATGTACATATCTACATTATACTTTGACACAGGCTGTTTATATTAGAAGACATACTTTTTCTAAGAATTTGATTGTTTATCTCTATTCAGAGTATTGTTGTGAAACATTCATGGTCAAAGCTTGGTGCACAATTCAGGAGATATTTATTGACTACTTGGCTATCTATTTTGAACAGATTTGATAAGAACAATTCTAACGTTGTGTGAGTAAAGAACTGAAATGAGAATGTCAACATCATGGCTCTACACCTGCTGTGCTATTTTTTGCTTTGCTATGTTATCCCCTAATGATGTCCCTCAGAGTAGTCAGCCCAAGTGCATGGTGGATGGTTTATAGAAGTGTAGGTTCAGCGGTATCACTGCCCATTCTCCAGCCCTGGAAAAAAGAGAAAAACAGCAAAACAAAACTGTGACATCAAAGAGGGCTAGGCTTAGGGGCTGAATGGGGGCCAGAATGAAAGCACATTTTCTTTTCATGCAAGTAGAAGTCTATGTGGTTTGTTAGATTTTTTTTTTTTTAATTTTTTGACGCAGTTCTGTGAGTTGGATAACTCTGGACAAGTTATCACATACATTAAAAGCTCATTTTCTTCAACTGGTATGTGAGCATCATGATAGCTCCTACCTCTAACATAGGCGTGAGAATTATGTAATTAAATCATTATGTAATTAGTAATTATGTAAAGGTCATAGCACAGTGCTTGGCACTTTAAAGCAGGTGCTTACTATATATTTACTGGTACTACTTTACTACTGTTAGCAGAAAAATAAGCCACTTAAAGCACACTTCTTTTGAAAAAAAAAATGCATTCTAATATGAGTTTGTTAAGCTTTTGCCAAGAAGCTTTTTCTTTCCTGCAGTCAGATTAAGAACAACCTTTTCCCCCAATTTCTTTTTTTCTTGGCTTACAGAAGATGAAGAATCAACTAGTGCTAAGCTTTTGATGGTGACTGTGGATTAGTTTAGAGATATGTTTTATAAAAGCATGTTAGGGAGGAGAAACAGACCTGTATTTAAGCCCGTCAGGGTCAAAGCCATCACGTGGTCTTCAGGATTATGGAGTTGCTATTTCACATTTCTGGCAGTTTAATGATTCCCTCTCCTTCCTTTTTTTCCTCCTCTATTAATTATCCTTTGTTTTTGCTAGATTTTCTTTAACTGTTGAAGAAAGGGAAACAGAACAACACTGACTTTGCGTTGAAGAACGTTTTTAAAACGTCTGATAGCAAATTGAAATTACAAGTTTTGGAAGGTTTACTTTCATGTATAGGTCAGGTTGGTGAGATAGAAGGCTCTCACTGCACTAAAGGGGTCTGGGGAGGTTTGAGGTCATAGCAGGACTAGAAAAGACTTCCTGAATGATTTGTCTAAGTCAGACTATCCTCAGTATTTTGTGTGAAAACACTGATTATTGTTCACATGTTTATGTTTGAAAGGACTTGAGGAAGATATTAAACAGATAACGAAAGAACAAAACAAAAAAGAAATGATTGAAAGGATTCATGGAAACACATTGAAGCAATTGGAATTGTTTGGAAGAAAAAGAAGATCTAGATACATAAAAGTTCAGTTCTTTACTAAGGGCTATAGAAGTTTATCTTTAAAATTTGATTTTTTTTTGCAAATATTATTTGTATGTGCATTAGATAGTGAAAAACTCTCCCTCTTCTGTTTTTTTTTTTTCCTTGTAGACAATTGTCAGTGGAGCTGCATATATAGTCATGGAAGTTTCTTCTTTTAGTTTGAAAATGTGAATGGCAGCATGTCATCTGTGCTCTTCATCTTTACCTTTTCTTCTATGTTTTAATGATGCAACTTAGGGTTTGGACCATGTCATGATCAGTAGAATTTCCTCGTGTTTCGCATTTTCTCAACTGTGTAGTATTCCCTTATGTGGCTATTCCATAATTTAATTATCTGGTTTTCCTAATGAGCAAATTAGGTTGCTTTGCTGTTCTATTTTGCGAACAAAACAAGCAAAGCAGATAATTAGCAAAATGTATAAGTGGGAACAGCTGGCCCTTTAAATCCAGCCACTCTTCAGGTTTGTCCCAGCCCCTGTGAGCAGTAGTAAGACCATACTGCTTGAAAAGGAGGCAAAAGCTAGAAATTTTTCAATAAAAAGACAAAATAGACAAGAGTCACTGAGGGTGCAAGTGACGCTTTTGATTAGTGCAGTTCAGTAACTAGTTCAAAAAACTACACATGGGTCCTTCAGCTATGTATGTCCAAGAAATGGTAGCTGCTCCACCTTCAAGTCAAATGAAGTAACCAAGATGGTGTCGTTCATCCTCCTCCAAAGGCACGGCTCACGTCTTTTTGCTTCAACTCTGAAGTGGCCCCAGACCACCAAGACTCACTTAAAACAACAGTAGCAACCACTTCAGATGGCTCATGATGAAAACAGCAGCCCTCGAAGTTCTCTTTAGGTTTCCCAGCATTGCAGTTTCTAAGTTGAAGCAAGTTTTCAAGTCAGCTTACACAGGTCATAAGTTTCTCCAGCATGCTTTCCCAGGCTCCTCACTGAACTGGGCTGGATGTGGAAGTCCACAGTGTGCTTTCCTTCCCTGCTCTGCTACTACACTTAGCAGCGGCAGCTCTGAGGCCTCCAACCTCCAACCACTGTTCTCTCCCTTCTTCAGCTTTTTCTGTGTCCCTTCAGCAGTGCTCCTTCCTATATCCCCCATCTGTCCTTCTTGCAATGTTTGCTCGCAAAAAACCTCTTCTTCCCTTCTCTGAGTCTCCACCCACCAAAGCAAAATGGCTGCCATTCTAATGCAGCATTACCAAGCTGGGGCCATGCCCCCCCCAGTTTCACCACATCACCCTTATAAAGTTTTCTACAGTTATTTTTCCTTTTTTAAATTACAGCATGTAAAAATAAGATAATTTTTCCTTCAAGGAAAATTCCTGGGTCCCAAAATGTGCATTTTGAATTTTGTTATATTTTATCAAATTGCCTGGCAGAAGGATAGTACCAGTATATACTCACTCCCATAAAAGGTAATTATTTCTTTTTCCTATCTTCCAGTTTTTAAAAACTGTTTAAAGTCTTTGCCTAGATGATAGACTTTCAAAATGGCAGCTTATTGTGAATTTTTGCATGTCTGAGTGAAGTAAATGCTATCTATTATGTTTTAAGGTGTTTTTGTATTTTCCTATTTTTCTGTTTATGCTTCTTCCTTTTTCATCTTTTGGATTGTTGGCTTGTAAAAATTTGTAAGGAATGCTTTATGTATAAAAAAATTAACTTATGGTGGTATTTTCCATAGATTTTTTTTTTCTTAATGACCTTTGACTTTGCTTAAAATATTATTTTTCTTTTGGTTAGGGAAGATTTAAAAGTTTTTATATTGTAAAGGTGTGTTATTCTTTCATGGTTCAGTGCTTTTTACCATTATACTTAGAAAGTACTTTCCCTAGTGTGATGATAAATGCTTTTCCATGATTTTTTGAAATGCTTTTATGTTCATGTTTATATCTTTGAATGGTATTTATTTTAATGGATTGAGTGAAGGAGGAACAAAATTTAATTCCATCTTAGAAGATGGACTCTTTCAAAGATGATAGGGACTGATCTGATAAAGAGATCTCAGTCATCGTTTTGAATTTTAAAACTACTGTTCAGACCAAGATTTGCTATGAACTTATCTGAATAGAATTAGTTTTTAAGATACTTGGTAGTAAATTGTTCAGGAATTTTTTGAGTTAGCTGCTATCAAGAGCAGTTTGTTTTCTAGATCTTTTTCTCAGGATTGACAGCAAGTTTTGGGCCTAGTAGCTTGGATACCTTTAGTGATTATATGCATTTGGAAAAAAAAATACAATTCTGCAAAAACAAGGTTTAAAAAGTGACATTATGTAGGTTGTGGCTTTGTAGAAAGGTAAAAGATACATGAACAAAATTGACTTTCCTTATTTTTGAATGTGGAAATCTAAGAGTATCGCAGCTGATGCCCCCCCCCCTTTTTAAAAAAAAAATCTGGTCTGATTTAATAGTAAATCAGGACTCAGTAGTTTACTGCGTCTCCATAAAAGGTGGATACCAGGAATATTTGATATGTCAATGTTGGTATCAACATCTTATAAGTAATAGTTGTTGTAACTGGTGTCCAGATGCTGCCCTTTTTACTAATTCCCCCAGCAAGTCATCTTATTGCTGCCATGTTTAAATTTAAATATATATACAAAGTTTTTGTCCCTTTATTTGATGTAATTTTCACAGTCTTAAAGTTCATGATACTTAATTTTCTCTGTAAGGCCATGAACAAGTCTGTTTCACTTTAGATGTTTGAAGTTATTACTGAGGGGAAAGAAAGATGGGTATACTATAGAAGGCATGAAGTTGGGCAGGTCCCTAGACCGGGCATATCTTTTCTAGAAATTGTGATCCTCCTTAACTTTGATGTGTAATTGTGCTTCTCATTCAGCTGAGCCAGGATACCCTGCTGTATATAGTAGTATCCTTTCTTGTCTTTTGTTTACCTTTCTTCATAAGAAAAACCTGCATTTTGAAGACATCTGATTTTTTAACTTATTAACTGGAAACTTTGAGAAGAGACAAATAGTTATGAAATAGCTAGTAAATAGTGCAAAAAAAAATGACCTTCCTTTGGGTTCTGCATTTGATTATGTAGGGCACAGAGCCTTAGGCTGTGGGAGGGGTCTGGGTGTCGCAGGTGTAGCAGTCCAACGCAGTGAGTGTGCTGTGTGTGATTTCCTGTCTTTACCCCAACTGTAATTACACCAGCACATAATAGACTGTGACCCAGCATGAGCACACTCCACTGCGTATAAGCCACACACCTTGAGTGAACTTATATAGAGCTCAGCAACTTGAACTTTGGTGTTATTTCATGCCTTGAGGTTTAAATGTTTTGAATACAAAATGGAGACTGAGAGTGAGAGTAGTCCTTCAGGAGATGACAGTGTCTTTTGGTTGGATTTTGAAGTGACAACCCTGGTGGATGGCAGTGAAGAGGGAGAAAGGGAAGAACATTTCAGGTAATTATGGAATTTACACTTTTCTCACTCTTGCCTTTGTAACTCTGTCTCCCACCCTTTCCCCAACATTTCTCTCACCTGTCTTTTAATCTCTACTCCAGCAGGACTTTATCCCCCTTCTGGGGGAAGGTTTGGAGCGGAAGAGGACAGGTTTCTAGTTGTATATAGCACTTCTCATTCCATGACTTGCCCTAAGCTTGTAAAACACATTTTAAATGACTTGTCAGAACATAGTAAGAGAAGGTGTTAGACAGGTTTTGTAGTAGCATTTCAGGAATTTCAAGTAGAGACTCTTAATGAACTACTACCCCTTCCTATATCTGATTTGTACCAAATAGATTTGATCTGAATTTGGATCTAGTAGATGTTTCTTCCTCTTTCTCTTGGGATATGTTTCTGTCTGTCTCTCTCTTTCTCTCTAGTGTGTATGTGAGGGTGTGTTTGTCTGCTTTGATTTCCTTAATCTTGTGAATGAGACCTTTGATTTACAGATTATTTATTTCATGACATTGAGCCTCAGTCTTTTCTCTGACCTGATACTTTGCACCCTTTCCCTTTGACAGTCTTTGTTGATTGAGTCTCTTGTTGCAAGTTCAGAGTTGAAGTTTTTAGAATCTAACAGTGCTCAAATTCAGTCGTGTTAGTGGAGAATGAATTAGTTCTTACCTAGTTTCTGGATACAGTGCCATTTGTTTATTAATTTTATTGTACTGTAGCACATTTTAGGAGCTTTTATTCTGACTTTTCTTTTTCAAACAGGATTTCAAAATTAATTGTTTTGGAGGCATTAAGAAAAATCTCTTTAAGAAGTTTATATTACATATTATCATAGCCACCCACATGGGTAATTAAACATCTTTTGTAGTTTTACCTATGAGTACTTGGGAAGGTGAACATACCATTATTTTAATCAGATCTTGTCTTTGTTTAATGTTCAAAAGAAATCTCTTCATTTCTCAATTATCCACAGGTTTTATTTTTAGAGTGTAGGTTAAATGATAGAAGACTTTGAATATTAGGATCTCTTGATAACCTGCACTAACATTACTAATAAATGGCCAATGTGTTTTAAATTTAAAGAAAAATTTAGTGTTCAGAGTGTGAAATGATTTTATTAGTATGTGGAAATTCTGTGGTCTCAACTTTCTCATTCTCATTATTTTATTTAGCCTTTCATATTTGAGTAAACCACTTATCTCCAAAAGTGTTAAACATATCTTTCTTAGTTTTGGGAATCATCAGTGTGACTTGTGAACAGTTAGTCAGAATAAAGCATTTGCTTTAAAACTGTGGTATGATACTAAAATTGTGAAGGTCATTTTGGAGTTTTTGTTAAGGAAAGAAGCAACTTGAACTTTGTTGTAATAGATTTGGTATTCTGATCTTTGATTTACTGACGCAGTTTATAAGAGCCTGTTGGGGTTTTCTTTTGATAAATTCTTTCACTAAATTTAAAAGCAAATCTGTGCAAGATTGAGCTTTTCTTTTCCTTGGGGGTAATTGACAGCATTTCCATCCTGAGAAACGGACCTTCTTGTGTGCATTACTTTAGGAATCCATGATACCACAGGGCATGTGTCCTGTTTATACAGTGTTTCATATCTCAATCTCTCATGACTCTCCCATGCTAAATATGTCTTTGAGATTTGATCTTATTTTAAAGTTCAACAATGAAATCAGGGTAAGGCCACATTTCATGTCATGTTTCTCACCCATTCAGCAGTGAGACATGAGGAAATGTGACAGCAGGGCCCTTTCACAATATGCGAGGCGGCGTTTCAGCTGAAATGCCGCACAGAAAAATGCATGTGGGTGTCAGAGGTGAAGGGTTGGTTGGTAGAATTGTAGCTGAAACCTTGGGAGAAACAATAGTATACTCGGTGTATGAGAGTTGTTTTTTAAGATAAAATTCAATAATTAATTAAAAAGTTGTCATGTATTTATTTGTAGCTTATGGACATTAAATCAAACATTACATTCTAGTTTATTTCCATACCATTTACACAAACACACACATGTATACACAATGTACACACTGACAGCAAAAAATGGTGTCCTGTTCTTTTTCTCTGAATAGGTTTTTATACTAGGTCTGAAATTCATTCTTAGAAGAATAGCATATGTCAGTTGAGACACCATGACATAGTCAAGTCATACCACACGTTGAAAGGAGGTTTCTGTTTCTTCCAGCTAACCTCTACTTTGGGAAGTACTCATCAGAGGTACTTAGGTTTGTCTAGTTGCTTTTGGAATAGTATTACTTTGAACTTGGATGGAGGAAAGAATGCTTTTTCTTACATTCTGGCATTGTAGAAAGCTGTTCAGTTGTGTACATGGAAATAGTTGAAACTTGTCTACTACTGACTCATAACTATTTTCAGATTTCTAACTTGTAGAGTGAAATTAATATCTGCCATATCACTTTGGTAAATAGTTTCTAAACTAGAGTTTGTAGCCGTCCTCAGATTCCTTAGATTAGAATAGTCCTCAGGATGAAGAAGAACCCTGATTAAAAAGGGTTAATAAGAGGCAGAAAAAAATTTTTTTTATTTCTCTTAAGAAAGGAAAATTTTACTTAGGAATATATTTATGTAGTATACTAGTCAAGTTTTTAATTTTGTACATTAGTTTTCTGTGTGTACCACTCCTGTAAAGTAGGTACTGCTTTCTAGATGAGGCAATTATGACTCAGAATCACCACATTATCAAATGTGCAAAATTTTAGCTCAGTTGAAATTTACATTAAAAATGCAATTTTAGTTGGTATATTTGTTGCTAAATGTTACTGTGTCAAGTCATAACTTAAAAGGTACAGGTGATTTCTCAGTTACAAAAAATGTTTTTTGAGACTTTATAACACCAGTGATGTACAGATTATGTAACAGTATAAAAGAAAGTAATTTATACACTGCAATCTTGTAAAAATATGACCTCTAGGACTCTGAAACTTTAACTTACTCAGTGTCATGAAAGTTCTTTGGTATTTGAGCATAGAAAAGTTTATACTATGAATTTGTTTAGTCTTCTCTAATATTGCCAGGAACATTGGTGAATATGACATAATTTGAAACAGTTACAGAAATGATATTTTAGTTTATTTGGAATTTTGTATGTTTCAACTCTGGAATGTTTTTATTGGTTAATAACACTATAGAATTAATCATAGTTCATGCACCTGATTAACTGATCAGTTGTTTTCTTTATTCATTATTCTGTGCCTTATTTGAAATGTTGACAAGACTTGGAAGATGTTGTAGCAATCCAAATAAGTAAGTAAATCATTTGGAATATGGTGTTATATTTCACTTGTTTTTTGCCTCTCCCCCCTCATATCTAGAATGATTTTCCTAATGCCTAAATTCCCATGGAAGCCTATAAAACTATCCCACAGTTCCCTGTTCCTTTGTCTTTTGCTGAAAATACTGATTTGGGGGTCTCCACAGCTTTTATGACCCTAGAAGATCAGAGAGAGAGCATTAGCAGTTAATCATTGACATACATATCAATATCATGTTTAGGTTTGTTGTATCCTCTTGTTACTTTTCATAGGCATCTCAGCCTTCATAATTGTTATGTGTGGTACCAAACAGATGTATTTTGCAAAAAATGGTTTTTACTACTTTATAGCATGGGTGGATGATCCTAAAATATTTTTCAGTGTTAATAAATACGATTTTTGCCCAATATACTTACAAGTGTTACACAAATAATAAATTTTGTGAAATTTGCAGTCTGATGAGAACATCTCTTTATGTCAGGAAATTTTACACAGTATGGGAGGCTAACAATTAGGCTGTGTTTATAATCTGTGAAATGAATCTGTCTTAACCATGAGGCATGCTAGTACAAGACTTTCTTGGTATTTCAGTAATTAAACTCTTTGGGATGGAATCCAAGGTTAGCTTTTCTATTTGTCTGTATGACTTTTTTGATGTTCAAGAAGGACCTTCGAGTACAGAAACTATATAAAACTATACATGTTTCTAGTTCTTAAGTTGTTTAGTTAAGGTAAAACTTTACAAACCCATTTTTCTTTAACCTTTGTATTCAACTTAAAACATTGGGTTCCCTTGGTCAGTTTTATGTTAAACATAGTAAATGAAAGTCCCTGAAACATTTGACACTCTAGATTATATAGGTAGTTCATTTAAAAAATACCTTAAGTATTTTTGACTGTCTTCTCTGCTATCCTTTCTTGTAATATAAAGATCTTTAGGGATAATTTTATTTTTTCTCTGAATGTTCTTCTCCCTGGATGAGACTTTTGGTACTCTTTTAATTATCACCATTCTATCCCACTCACAACTGTAGTTTTTTGCTGAGATGGTTTAATATTTTTGTCATTTCTTCAAGTTTAATTGTATGTGTCACTCTTCAGTCATAAGTCATACATATATGTGTATATATATATGCACACACACACACACACACACATATATATATATACATACACACTGTTGTATTGTCTCCTTATCATGTCTCATCTTAATATGTTCAACTTTAGTTATTTGGTTGGTATTTTCTGAATATTTTGTTTAGTTTTATGGGTACTCTGATTTCCTGCATATACTCAGACGCTACTTTGTCTTTTTCTTTTCTTTGCAGATAACTTGTTTTTTCGCAACAATTTTTTTCCTGGCAGCTGATTTTCTTTGTATCTTTAGTTCCCTATATTTTCTTATTGTTCAGTTTGGAGCTCAGTGACTTAATTTACAACTTCAAGTCTTTGTGTTAGGAAAGATTTTTTTTAGTGTAGTCTGTACTATTAACTCTTCTATCTGGAATAGTTTTCTACTATGGAACTTACTTATTTCTTAGTCATGTTCTTTCATGATATATTTCTGTTTTATTTTTTGTGGTTTGAAATATTTTAAATATTCTTGTGTTTATTCTTTAGGCCACTAATTCCACTTTTAATCTTCCAAATGATAAATAATTTTAAGGGTTCTTTATATATAGGTATGCTGTGTATATTGGCATATTATTTATTAATACATTTATTCTCTTCATCTCTGTAGTTTTACTTACTCAGTGCATATGATCTCACTGAGTAAGCACTGGTAGAATCCGTGCTTTTGATTGCTAAGTACCTACCCTTCTTTGCCTCCTCCCCTTACTGTGCTTTAGTACTTTCGTGGTGTATATATATTACCTCTGCCTTGCTTCTCTTAGGTGTAAACACCCACTTTAGAAACCCTAGTCCTTCTAATTGATTGTTAAATTTCATTACAGAGTAATTTTCCAGTTTTTATTAATTCCTTGGAGGCAAATCCCCTCTCTTGTTGTGAAGTAGGAGTGTAATCTGCTTGAACTTGGTTCTTTTCTTTTTTAGTTTACCAGTTGCTTTTTATCTTCTTGAAGTTTACGAAGCGCTCTGGCCTGCTGACATCTCCTGTTTCATTCTGTGAATGACTAATATCCCTTACTGACTTTTCAGAGTGTCTGAGAAGGAGAGATCTATTTTTTTTACATGTCTTGGAGAAGAGAGATCTCTTTTGAATTGAAAGTCTACTGGTCATGTTTATTCATGACTTCTAAGAAGGGAGCTTTCAATAAGACCCACCCAGTTTAGTGTGTCTCTGGTGATATGAGTGGCTTGCACCAGTGTCATCTTCAGTCTGGAAAGTGAAGTCTTATAAGAGCAAATACTGCACTTGGAGTGACTGAGATATATTAATGTATTTGTTTTCTTATTTGTATTACAGGGCTAGTAGCAGTAGTGTATCAAACAAGATCAAGTTGAAGATATAACAGACAGAAAAGTTCCATTTTTAAGAGTATCAAAGACAAAATACTCAGAAATAAACTTAATTAGGAATTCTCTGAACTTGAGTGAAGAACATGTAAAAGATTACTGAAGGAAATAAGTTTGAAAGAAATGAAAAGACATATACTTCGTTCATAACTGAGACTATCAGCATCACAAAGATACCAGTTCGTTATAAATCTAAAGGGATAAGAATGTTTTACAAAGCTTAAATAAATTGATCTGGAAATAATTTGATCTCAGCAAAATAATTTAACTAAGAAACTTCTTATAGGCAATTAAAAGGAGAAAGGTAATGAATAGAAGACTAGTACAATTAGGTATCATACTGTAAATTTTCAGTAATTAAAATTTGTGACATAGGCACATGAATACAAGGTGTAAGAGTTTTGATTGGAAAGGCTAGAAATATGCCCACATGTACAGGAAGATTTAGATATGGTGAAAAATGGAAATAATATGCTCTCTGTCAGTAGGGCTCTGGTTCAATAAATCATGGAGTAGCTAACTTGTAGATAATAGTAAAGAAACTCTTCATATGCTTATATGAAAGTTCTCCCAGAAATATTAGAAAATTATAATATCATTGTGTAAATAGACTTAATGTAAAGGATTGTAATGGAGGAATACAACTGTTTTTCCCTTTTACACAGAGTAACAATTATTTTATACTTTGTATAAATATGTGAAGATATATATTCATAAAGACCTGTAAGATGGCAGGGATGGGGGTGGGGGTGGGGGTTGGGGTGGTGGTGTTCATGGGTATAATTGGATAAATTGAAGAAAAAACAGGCTGATACTTCATGATAGACATTTTTATACCTTTTGGTTTTTACATAAAATAATTTTTATTAGGAATTATGGTATATCAGGCATTTTCATTTGGAAGTCCTGCCTGGGGCCTGTAGCGAGACCTAGTTCCCAAAACAAAAACTCATGTGGCTACAGCAAGCGTCTGTTCTGTTTTTCACAGCCAATTCAACTTATTCCATTAAATCAAAGAAACTGATACAGTTTCTTTGTTTTCTTTTTGGAATACCAAAATAATAAATAATGTTAGCGAGGTTCTGTATTTCAAGAGCTTTATAATCTCATTTATTCTTATCTTCTGAAGATAGGAAAATAGGGACACAGATACTTTATGTTTTATAACTTTAATAATAGGTTAAAAGAGACCAAACACTAAACTTATCACTTTAGATCTAAACTGTTCACTTCAGTGAAATTTGAGACATAGTCCTATAGAAACAGAAATAACAAGCATATCTAATTTTCTGTTATTAACAGAAAATAGGCTGGGCACGGTGGCTCGTGCCTGTAAGCTTCAGCCTATAAAGCGGCTGGGGCTAGGGATTGCGGTTCGAGTCCTGCCTGGGGCCTGTAGCGAGACCTAGTTCCCAAAAAATAGCTGGGCGTGGTGGCACGTGCCTGTAATCCCAGCTACCTGGGAAGCTGAGGCTGGGAATGGCTGTGGTACCCCGGGCAACGAGAGCCTGCGGTTCCACAGGCAAAAATCAAAAATAGCGAGACCTAGTCTCCAAAAAAAAAAAAAAAGAAAATAGATCCCATTTCTTTTATTTTTTGTTCATTTAGTATTTTCAGCTGACTAGATACCCAATTCTGTCAAAGACTACCACATGATCATATTATAAGGAAGACTTCTGAGTTCTAACAGTGGGAGATAACTTATTGTCCACAAGTATTGCAGAACCAGAAAAAGACTTGGGAAAGAATCAGAAGTAAACAGAAACAAAGTTGAAGGGAATAAAACAATGCCTAGTGCTTCTTGACCATTATACCAAGGATCAAGAAAAGATATGGCAGGAATAGGCAGTCCCTGAGATGTGCATCTCAGACAGTGTGTCTCTTGGACGTCATTGTGGAATTTCAGCACTGTCAAGTATATTATTAAGTAAGTTGGGAACATTAATCTCACACAAATATAGAGTGTGTATCAAAGATGTAATTTTTTGTTTCAAATGAGAGAAGGAGCAAGATGGTAAAACTGGTGCCAACAATTTTTTTTTCTCTTCCATGTCCCTTTCTATTGAAAATATCTATATTCAAGTCCAGAGACATTTTATAGAAAACTCTTGGAAATGTAGCATTACATTCTTCAGGTGACTTGGCCGGCATCTTCTGTTGCTCTGTTTTGTTTGATATAAAAGTACAGTTAAATACTTTTAGTGCAAAATCTATCTATAATTTTAAAAGTGGAGAACAAAAGAATCAGATACTGAGTTTTTATGGAGTTAATTCGTTGTTGCATAACACATAATGTGTATGTGATTTTTATTCCTTTTAAAATGTTGGGTAATATTTGCCAATAAACTTTTACTTGATACTTTTAAGTTATAACTTGCATATAACAAGGCTTACTAATGGTTAGTGTGTTTGAAAAAAATGTATATAAATGTATAAACTCATCACAACCTAATTGATATCAATTATTTCTAGCACCCCACATAAGGAGTTTGTAGTATCTTGCCCCTCTAGTCAGTATTTTCCCCAAGGGTAACATTATTCTGAATCTGTCACAAAAAATTAGTTTTTGCTTTTCTTGAACTTCATATGAACAGAATTACCCAGTATGAATTATTTGTTTGAAGCTTTATTGAGAATATAATTAACATATTAGTACTCTGCGATTTTAAGGTGGACAAAGTGATGGTTAGATGTAGTTGTACATGGGAAACACATGTACTCCTGAAACTAGTTTTTTGTTCCAATAGTTCTGAGGTTTATCTACTTGTTACAAGTGTGGCAGCAGCCGGTTTTGTTTTTTTTTTTTTTTAACTTGTGTAAGAAAATAGCAAATTTATCTTTTGTAGGTTTTTTTTCCCTTTAACAAGTAGTTGTATGATACTAGACTATATACATTTGATTTTAGCATATGACATATCCTGTGGCTTTGCTATCTTGTTTAGCTTATTTTATTATGGTTATTTTTTGACTTTCAGGTTGTGTATATATTGTGTCCTCTCACATGATACAAATTTTATTTTTCCTTTATAGTTTCTATGTCTTTTATTTTTTTTTCTTGCCTTAAAAACCCCTAAAGCCTCCAGTAGAAAGTCAAATAGAAGACATTCTTGCCTTGTTCACGACATGTTGACTTTGTGTGTCAGTAGAAAGATATGATGTTCACTCTGTGTGTGTATGTATGTTTTACTATGCTTCATGAAAATGTTTTAATAGCTTCTTGAAAATATATCTTAAAAATCTTGACTAGATATTATAATTTGCCTGTTGGAATAATATATAAATTTGTTTTTCCCTTATTTTATTGATGTGGTCAGTACTAAGGGTTAAGTTTTGAATGTTAAAATAATTAGTATTTTGATGTAAAAGTTTCTTGTATACCAGTGGGTTTGATTTGCTAATACTTTGTTTATAAGTTTTGCAACCGTGTTCATGGTTTTTGCTGTAATTTTTTTCTTAGTAATACCTTTATCAGATTTTGTTGTGAGACTTGGGAGGTCTTCCTTTTATTTTTATAAGCTGGGAGAATGTATATAAACTTGTTATTTGTTAATCAAATGCCTGAAATAATTCACCAATGAATCCAATATGGACCTGGCGTTTTCTTACAGGTTCAGTTTTTTCAAATGTTGCAAACTATTCAAAGATTTTGGTTGTCTTAAGAATCAGTTTTTGACTTTGGTTTTTCTCTATTTTACACCTGCCTTTTATTTCTTTTTATTGAGGCTAGGTCTTGCTATGTTGCCTGGGGTACCCCGGACTCAAGCAATCCCCAGCTTTAGCTTCCCAAGTAGCTGGGATTACAGGCGCGTACCACCATACCTAGCTATTTTTTGAAAGTAGGTCTCACTATGTTGCCCCGGGCAGGTCTCAGGCCCAAGAACTCAAGCGATTTCCAGTCTCAGTCTCCCGTTCTAGGCTTGGGATTAAAACATGCCACCTTGGCCGGCTGCCTTTTATTTCTTCAAAAGTATTTTTTTTCTTGTGTAGATTTGCTGTTTTTCTAGTTTTAAAATGACTGTTTTGAATATTTTTTGACTTATTTCTAAGTAGATTTTTTTCCCCTTACAACCTCAGTCATATTTGTGTAGTTGTTGATTCCCTTATGTATGGCCCACTCCCCCCCCCCACCTCCACGTCTCCACTCTGGTTATTTCCACTCCCCTTTTCCTGTGAGTCCTTGATCAATATTTGGTCCATTTATCTCTTCCTTTTTTGGTACAAGGTCCTTTTCTTGGGTGAGGACCTGCATTCCTGGGGGTTGGCAGGCCATGCTACTTAAATTTCCAGGGGTAACTTTGAGACCTATAGCCAACCCAGTTTCATAAGGAGCCTTTTTTTTTTGTAGGGCAGGTATGTGGCATTGCTCTCCAGGTTCCTCTATTGTGACATTTCCTAAGAAGTTGACAGTCTCTTTTTCTCTAGACCTGTGTACTCACTGGGATTCATGCCTCCTTAAGCTGGCTGACTCCTCCATTCTGAAGTCTGTCCAGTGGTGTTGCTTCTGATCCTTGTAAGTCTGGTCTTTGGTATTGGAATACCAACTCTCTCAGTCTTTGGTGTAAAAGACATTCCCCTTTGGAGACAGACTCACTTAGGTGCTTATCAAGCTCCACTCTTCTCTCACAGTTTACAGTTCTGCCTTAGAACTGTGTGACTTTCCTCCCAATTGGAGAAGGAGGGCATTTTGTTCATTCGAACAGAACTTAAGAGAGATGGATTTGCTTTAAAATTTATTTTAGTTATTATTGTATATTCATTATGATTCAGATGAAAGCATTTCCTAGTTTTCATTGTGATTTTTTAATATTTGCTTACCAGTTATTAAGAATTATGTTTCTTGAGAATTCAAGAACAAATATTTGGGAGAATTTCAAGTTGTATTTCAGTAATTTTAGTGTAATTCTCTGGTGGTCATAAAAAACATTTTTCAGGATTTTAATTCAGGATTGGAGACTTCTTTGCCTAGCTTATGATCTCTTGGTAAATGTAGTAGGTCCATTTGAAAATGGTAAATATTTTATGTGCATTCTTGTTGGGTTTAATGTTGTTCCATAGTTATGTTGAAGGATTGGGTTCAAATCTCCTTATATTGTTACTTGTTTTATCTGTCAGGTACTGAGAAGTATCTGTTAAAATCTCAAACTATAGTTGTGGATTTTCTGCTTTTCTTTTTATTCTTAATGTGTTTATTTTTCTTTATTTTTCTTCATGTGCTTTAAAGCTTTGTATGATCTTATTGTTTTGACACTTATTTTAAAATACCTATATTTATTTGAATTGGCATTTTTATTTTCATTTTTTTGAGGTATAATTAATATGGTGAAATTCATTCCTTTAAGAGTGTTAAATTAGGTAACTTCCAGTATATTCATAAAGTTATAGAGGTACCACCACTAATTCTTTTTTTTTTTGAAACTGGGTCTCGCTATTTTTGCCCGTGGAACTGCAGGCTCTCGTTCCCTGGGGTACTACAGACTCAAGCAATCCCCAGCCTCAGCTTCGCACGTAGCTGGGATTACAGGTGTGTGCCACCACGCCCAGCTGTTTTTTTTTTTTTGAAACTAGGTCTCGCTACGGGCCCCAGGTGGGACTTGAACCGCGATCCCTAGCCTCGGCCACTTTATATGCTGAAGCTTACAGGCACGAGCCATCGTGCCGGCCACCACCACTAATTCTTAACAACATTTTCAGAAAGAAATTTCTCAATGATTAGTAGTTATTCTCCATGTTCTTTTCCAGCCTCTGACAAACCCCAGTGTATTTTCTGTCTTGAAGGTGACTATTTCTAAGGTTTTCTGTCTATTATATGGTATACTATGCCATCTTCTGTGTTTAACTTCTTTCATTTAGCACAGTGTTTCCAGTATTTATTCATTTGGTAACATGAGTCAGCACTTACTCCTTTTTAATGCTTAAATATTATTTTATTGTGTGAATCTGTCATTTTATTCATTCAGTTGATGGTCATTTTGGTTATTTCTTTTTAGCTATTTTGAATAATCTTCATTTGAATATTTTTATATACGTTTTGGTGAAATATGCTTTTATTTTTATTGGTTAAATACTTAATGTAGAATTTCTGGATAAGGCGGTGGAAAACTTGGAGAGATTCTGTAGATGTTATTTTCCTCTGAAGAGAGTCAATTTTTCTTCCCATAGCTTTGATCTTATCAAGACTTGAGTTTAGGCTTTGTTTGGTCTTTTCGGTTACTACTTTGTCCTTCTGCTAAGTCATACCTACTCTGGAGTCCAGGGCTTCTTTTCTCCTCCTCCAGTGCTCCTCCAGTTTTAGTCATCCTCCCTTGAAATGGTGTCTTTCTTCTCCACATTCTTCTCACAGTAATCGACTTGTCTCTTGAATTATCAGCATTTTTTTGGATAGGTTTCTTGGCTTCTTATCCTATAAATTTTTAAGACTAAAAATCAGCTAACAGTTGTGGAGAATTTCTGTGCAGATTTTGGGCTTTCTCTCTATAGGTCTCTTGAAGGACATTCCCTTCTCCTCTTATCAAAAAGCAACAACAAAATAAAACAAAACAAAAATCCCCAAAAAAACCAAACTCAAAAATAAAGCCCATGTGCTTTATCAATCCTGACCTACAACTTCTGATTCCTTGGCCGGGCAAGGTGGCTCGTACCTGAAGCGGCAGGGGCTAGGGATCACGGTTCGAGTCCCACCTGGGGCTTGTAGTGAGACCTAGTTCCAAAAACATAGCTGGTTGTGGTGGCGCGCGCCTGTAATCCCAGCTACCTGGGAAGCTGAGGCTGGGGATTGCTTGAGTCTGTGGTACCCAGGGCAACGAGAGCCCGCGGTTCCACAGGCAAAAATAGCGAGACCTAGTCTCAGAAAAAAACAAAAAAAAACAAAAAAAAAACCACAAAACCTCTGATTCCTCAACCCAGTTAGACTACTGTCAATGACTGGGCTCTGTTTCTTATCATTGATTTAAAAAGTTCCTAATACAAAAAAAAATGCATAAATGTGGAATTTGCTTAAATGTTAAATTTGGAAAATGGTTAAATGTGGAATCTTTCTCTCCAAGATTATAGCCAGTCAGTTGCTCTCTGTCTTAAATGTTTTGCCTACCCTTCATAGTTGTTCTCTTTGACAATGTTAATTCAGTACATTATGCTCCATAAATTGGAACCAGAAGTACTATATTTCATCTATCAACTTGAAATTTTACTAAGTACAGTTCTCTAATTATTGGTGGTTGTTGCAAATCTTTTTAAGGTTCTTGTGTTGAATAGATGTATCTCTTAGAGTAAAAGCAGGTGTTTAGTATATATCAGAAAGGCTCATTTTATGAAAACCAGAGTAGAAGTGGAGGATCAATAATAGCCATTAAAACTATTTTAAATACACTTAAAATCTGACATAATTTTTTTGCTCTTTGAATTGTATTCTTTGGAAAACTTTCATAGAAATGAGAATTCTTATTACTGCCGCTCATGTTTTGGTCTCTAGGAAGATGAAGTCCTCGGTACATTCTGAAGAAGATGATTTTGTTCCAGAACTACATAGAAACGTACACCCTAGAGAGCGGCCTGATTGGGAAGAAACACTTAGTGCAATGGTAAATCAGTTTTTTGTATATATCTATAACTGTATTTTACTAATTTTAGTCAAGAAACTAAGAACACATTACCCACAGAAAAAAATTGTTGTTGCTTTGTTCACTTAATTAGAAAATCTCTATTGAGAAAATATTCTATACCAGGTGCTATTTCATGCTCTGTGGGAAGAGCCCTGAAACAAACACAAATTTCTTGCCTTGGAACTTATCTTTTAATGGGGTGTGAGGGGAAACAAATGATTATAATATAATAAGAAGTGGTTAGTGCTATTGTAGAAAATTAATACAGAGTACTGGAGTTGCAGAGTAGTAGGACAGCATGTGAAAGCATGGTTGCTAGTTATATTGGGTGGACACAGTGACCTCTGGGAGAAGGTAAGTTTTGAGTGGATGACTGAAGAATATGAGGTATAAGTAGTTTCTCTGGGGATAGATCATATTAGGCATTGAACAATTTAAAAACTGTGGACTAAAAATAGGTTTGAAGAAACGCAATTAGGACATGGGAATGAAATTGAAGCAATTGGGGAATATGTAGCGGGAATTGAAGTTAAAAATGTTTGGATGAGTGAAGAACTGATTGTATAGTTCTTACAGTTCCTTAAAAGGATTTTGTTATTTATACAGAGTGAGATGGGAAACCACAGAATCACATGATCTGTCTTCAAACTTTAAAGGAAGACCTTCTGAGTAGGATAAAGGGACAGGCAAAAGAAGTTACACCTCCTTTTTTCCAATTACAAGGTTGTTTATAATAAGTGAACAGTGATAGCTTGAACCAGGAAGATGGTAGATAATATAAGATTAGATTATATATATAGTTTTATAGATAAAGCCAAGGATTTTTTGCTAATAATATAGAGTGAAATCTAGAGTTAAAGGATGACTTAAGGTTTTTTGTCATAATTAGCTTGAAAAATGGAGTTTGCATTCACTAATACACTGGAAAAATAGTTTTTATTGGGAATAGGTGGAAGAATAAGCAATGTAGTTTTTTACATGATAAGTTTGAAATGTTAATTTAATCATAACTTTTTGTAGTCCAGGTCTATTAATAAGAAGAATGAAATTACTTTTGTGGAGGATAACATTAATTATGGTTCAAAACTAGTAGTATAAAAACTGAATAAATGGTCATTTGCCAATGTTGATTTATAGTGAGATTTTTACATATTTCATTTTTGAAATGCCTTTTTATTCATATACTGCTGAATACATAAACATGTCATTTAATCTGCCATATTCATTGCGTAGAAGACATTTATAGAAATCTGTTGGATTTGTCATATTTGTCTTTTAACATAGCATAACATTACCTTGCAAACTTCCAACTGAAGATTGTGTGAAAACTCCTCTATTGTAAAGTTGAATGGGTTTGCAGTATGAAGATTTATAGATTGGTTTGAAAAACTCTGCTTGGACCTCTGTAGTTTAAAATTGAAAAATGTATTCACCACAAATTTATGTGGTAATCTCTTGTTTTAATGTTTTGATACTTTGGGAATTATGCATATAACAACTTGTAATTAGTTGTGAGTCTAGCAGTATTATCACAGTATAAATTTGCTTATACAACTACGTTTTAGCTTTGAGGTTAAATTCATTAAAAAGTATTAAAAAATTATCTAAAGCTATTTAGTGTTTAATAATGGAAGTTGCAGATGAAACTAAGTGTCTTTCTGATCCATATTTAAAAAAAACCAAAATTGGTTGTATCGTAGCAGATTCCACTTCAGGATCTACTGAATTAATATTTGCTGAATTTATTTCAGAGTAATCTGAACTGTAGTTTCCCCAGGCAGACTGATCATAGGGGATACTTTTTGACTCTTCAGCAGCATTGACAAAGTTTGATTATTTTTGTTGACTCCTAAGGTCAAGGAAAACCACTTGAAGAATTTGTCTTACTTTTTAATTGACATTTGATTTTGCTCCCAGTGTCCTTAATTCTTCAAGTAACTCTCACCAAAAGGCTAATTATTGGATTGATCAATTTTTCCTTTTTTCCTCTTTGACTCCTGTAGATAAACATAATTCAATTGTCTCACCATGGTAACTGCCTTTCCTTGCTTGGCTAACAAATGAGATGAGTTACCTGGAAATGTACTTTGCTTGCAACATTTTTATTTTTTATTTTTCAGAGTATGCTACCTTCCTTAGTTGAAAACTGTGATGAGTGTATGGTTTGGTAATGATGTATATTGTATTCTTTTAGTACAACTCATTGCATCAGAAGCATAATGCTTTGCTATCTAACTTCCTAACATACATGTATTTCCCTTTGTCTCAAAGGCATGATAACTAAAGCCTACTTTTCTTTTTTTATTTCCCTTTTTTTTTTTAAATTTCCCAAAATTTAAGCAAATACAAAAAGTACTTTTAGTTCATGGGCTATATTAAAACAGACAGTGGACTGTGTTGGTCTTAGTTTGCTGACTCTCATATTGTCCTATAATTACAACTTAAAAATGATAGGTTTCATAAACTTTCCAGATAGAAGATGATTTCAATTCTCATAGTATGTTTCTGCATATTTCTATCATAATCCTTAATCTTTTTAAAAAATTTATTTGTTTGTTTGTTTATATATGTTTCACATCTTTGTATTCCCTGGAGATCACCTACCACCTTCCCTCCCTGACCACTCCCTCCCATTCCCCCCCACCCCTAGTTGTGTTCTTTAGTTTGGTTGTTAGCTTGTTTGGACTTTTTCTCTTGGTCTTTTGCTTGTTTTTCCTGTTACCCATATATTTGTGAACCCATTTGGTCTCTATCTTTTTCTTTCTGGCTTGTTTCTGCTAATATGATTTCTTCTAGGTACATCCATGTTATCATAAATTCATCAAATTTGTCATTTTTAAATGATATTCCACATTATTCCATTGTGTATATACATCACATCTTTTTCATCCATTCATCTGTCTTGGAAAATTTGGATTGTTTCCATGACCTTGCAGTTATAAATAGTGCTGTAATAAATATCCGAGCACAGGTGTCCCTTTGTACCCACATTGAGGTCTCCTTTGGGCAGAGTCCCAGAAGAGCGATTGCTGGGTCAAATGGTAGTTCCATTTTCATTAGTTTGAGCATCTTCCACACTGCTTTCCATAGTGGCTGAACCAGTTTACATTCCCATTCTTACTGGTATAAGGTGGTATCTCATTGCGGTTTTTATTTGCATTTCCCAGATTACTAATGGCATTGAACATTTTTTCATGTGCCTAGTGGCCGTTTGTATTTCCACTTTTGAGGAATGTATCTTTAGTTCTCCCCATTTTACGGCTGGGCTTTTTTTTTTTTTTTTTTTTGCTAAGTTGTGTGAGTTCCTTATGGATCTTTTTTTTTAAACCCTTGTCACTTTTGTGGAGGGCAAATTTTTCCCCATTCAGTTAGACTTTTTGTTTTGTCTGTTGTCTCTTGCTGTAGAGAAACTTTTCAGCTTGATGTTGTGCTAGTTATTGTTTTCCTTCATTTTTTTGCCAGCTATAGATGTGTCCAGAAAGAGATTTCTGAATTGTAATTTGTGGAGGATTTTGTCCAAGTTTTCCTCTATGTATTTTATGGTTTCAGGTCTTAAATCCAAGTCTTTTTCCACATAATCGTTAATCTTAACATATTGTAGATACTTTAAAATGTGTGAGTCTCCTGCTATATTGTGAGTTGATTTAGGAGACTAGGGATCACCTTGCATTAATTTTCTTTCTGAAAGACTGAATTTTCAAAGAGGCTGTGTTTATGATTAACACAAATATAAAATTTAATACATGCAAAATATATATATGAAGGAATCAGTCAAATATTATAACTGGTTCAAAGGAGAACTCAGGTTAATTTCGTGTTAAAATGGATGCAGATGGACACAAAGCCGTTCAGTTGCTTTGGATACAATATGCATTTCTGTACATAGGAATTATTTATACTATCAGTTTGCTAGACGTTAACTTTTACTCTGTGGAGATGTAAAATAGCTTAGTCAAAGATTGCACTTCCCTTATTGAAACAAATAATCCCTGAAAGTGCTAGTATTCTATTTGCCCATTTAAATACCTTCCACAATTTTTCTCTACAATTTTATACCCTCCCAAAAAGCTGTAATTTGAATTTATCAAATGATAGAAATATGATATTGTACACAAGTTAATTGTCAGTAAACTATAAGATTGAAATCATGCCATGTACTCTTTCTGATGATAATGCCATAAAGCTAGAAATCAAGAACATCCTCAGAAAACGTGGAAAGACCTTAAATATATGGAAACTAAACAACATGCTGCTTGATTGATAGCTATTGGATTGAGGAAGAAATTAAAGCAGAAATCAAGAAGTATCTTTAGAGTAGTGAAAATGAGGATACAAACTTTCAGCATTTATAGGATATAGCAAGATGGTATTAAGAGGAAGATTTTTGCAGTGCACACCCATATTATGAAACAAGAAAAATTCCAAGTGAACAATATTGCACCTAATGAAACTTAAAGAGGGACAAACAAGAGTCAAAAGTTAATAGCAAATGGAAATAATAGAAGTCAGAACAGAAATAAATGAAATAGAAATCTAAAGAATCATACCAAGACCAATGAGACTAAAAGTTATTTCTTCAGAAGATGAATTGACAAACCTCTAGCTAGGCCAACAAAATGAAAAGAGAAAACTTTATTAAACAGAATTATAAATAAAGGCAAAAAAATAACTACAGATGCCACAGGAATACAGAGAATCAGAAGAGACTACTGTAACTATACATGAATAAACTTAATAATCTTGAAAAAATGGACAAATTTCCAGAATAATGTAGTTTACTATGACTAAATTAAGAAAAAGCAGAAGAGTTGAATACATCAGTTTCAATTTTGAAATTGAAACTAATAAAAATATCACCAAAAGCAAAAAGCAGGGCAGACAACTTTACAAGCAAATTCTATCAAACCTTTTAAGAACTTATGCTTAGTTTGCTCAAAATGTTTCTGAAAATATCGAAGAAATGTTCCTTGGTACATTTACAGTGCCACATTAGCTCAGTAAAACCAGGTACAGATAGCACAGGAAAAGTAAATTTATGGACCAGTATCTCCGATGACGATTGATGCAAAAATCTAAAGCAAAGTACTAGTAAATGGGATGCACAGGGATTAAATCACAAGTATTAAGCATCCTTAGCAAAAGTGATTTATGAATTTAGTGTAATTCCCATCAAAATGCCTTCAGTATTTTCAAAGAAATTGAACAAAAAATATTGAAATTTGTATGGAATCATAAAAGGTCTTAAATAGCAAAAGATATCCTGAGGAAAAAGAGGCATCTTCTTCCCTAACTTTCAGCTATAAAAAACAGCAGTGTTAAATCCACTCCCATAAAAATACTTAGTTTATGATGAAGTGGTACCACCATACAATGGGAAAGGGGAGACTTTTGTAATGGTTTTGATGTGTAATTTGGTGGAGGATGAGTTACTTTGTACAGATTTACAGTTTACTTGTACAGATACGGAAGAGCAAGTATGTAATCCCCAAATAAAAATAAAATATATATAAAAATAAAAGTAATAAAAATGGTGCTGGAATTACTGGAAGTTCATACTAAAATATGAAGTTGGAGTATACTCTGCACAAAAATAAATTCCAAGTAGATTGAAGATTTAGATCTAGGACCTGCAATTATAGATAGGAGAAAACATCCTAAAGTGATAATAATGATTTTGAAATACTGACTCTTAGGGGATATGAAATAAAAACAAAATAAATAGTTGAAATTACTTCAAATTTTATAGCTTTTACAAAGCAGATGTAAATAAATGTAGATTGAAAAGACATCCTAGCGAATGGCAGAATGTCTTTACTCATCGGATAACCAACAAAGTATTAATATCCTGGACATATCAAATACTTGTATGATTCAACAATAGTAAAACAATCCAACCAAATAATAAATGAACAACAGATCAAAGTGGATATTCATAAGGCTAATAGATACATGGAACAATGTTCATCATCACTTCCAGTAGGAGAGATGTAGCTTAAAACCTTGAGAGTGGACTGTATTAAACCCCTGAGTGGAATGCATTAAAAAGACTCCCAGTGGCAAACACTGGAGAGGAGCGCAGAATGAGTGACCCCTCGTGGTGTTGCCACTATGAAAAGCGGTCTGGATTTAAACGATTCAAAAATATGATATGACCCAGCAATCCCACTTTTGGGCATTTATCCTAAGAATATAAAACCTTCAGCTTAGAAAAAGTATGTTTTATTAAGGTGTTGCAGTGAGACAGAAGTGAATAAGCCCTATGGGACGTGTTACAGGTGGAGTTGACTGGTTCACTGGAAAGGAGGGACCTCTGGGAAAGTCTGATGGATGTTAGTTAGGACCACCTGTGAAGGATAAATAGAAAATATTTCCATGGAGAATTGAGTTTTTACTCTTCTTAGGGGAAAAGAATGGGTCTTGAAGCATTACAAAATGGGAAATGAAACATTGTAATATGTCAAGTTTACAAGGGAAAAGGGAAAAGGGAGAAGTGCAAGGGAAAAGGGAGAGGTGACTTTTTCATTAAGTTAGATCAGTGTACCTCCCATTGGTTTTCTACTCCACCCGCGGATTGTGCTCTTCCTTAAGGTCTTGCCTTCAGATGAGCAGTGTTATCCTTTTAGGTAAGCTGAGCATCTTTGAGAGGGTGCTGTAGTCAGAACATTCATTGAACTTCTGAGAATGCTGCAAGGCAAGGTTTTCTGAGACTTTGCAAAGAGTCTTAACTGTAGCAGAGGTTAAAGAGTGCATAAAGCCCAAGACCACTCAGGAAATCCTGGTGTTAGGTACTTAGAGTAGGGAGGGTAATACCTAAAGAAAATTTATGGCCAATATTAAAAAAAAAATCCATTTTCCCCCGCTAGACCAAAAAATTTAAACAGAACTGAGTTTCTTTTAGGCCAATGTGAGACGGAAGTTAAGGTGTCAGTTGGGTCACACTCTCATCTGTGACTGAGGAATCTGTTTCCTAGATAGGTCTGAGGAGACTGTTTCCCTGCTGGCTCTCAAGGGGAAGCCTTTTTCTTCTAGAGGCTACCTGAGTTTTCTCACATGGTCTCTTAGTCTTCAAAGCTAGAAGCAACACCTGAAAATCCTTTGCTTCACATCTTTGACTTTCCCTTTTACTGCCACTTAGAGCATACTTTGCTTTTGAAGTGCCCTGATGATGAACACAGATTAATTTTCTTATTTTAAGATCAGGTGACATGGAACTTTAATTATTTGTGTCAAAAATCTTCCTAACATTACCTAGTGTTTGATTCAGTAACCAGGAGGTGGGACACTGGGGGGAAGGAGGCTGCTCTTTAGAATCTTGTTTTAATACTGTTAAATGTAGTTTGTTTCTACTATTTAAACTTCATAGTATACTTAACATACAATACATTAGTTGATGGAAATTACAGATATTCCAAAAAATTTAAATATTCCTTAGAACTGATTATCTGGAAGAAATTTAGGTCTATAATGTGTATAGACATATACATCTCCCCTATGTATTCATTCACTCACATCTTGATATATAGCTGAGTAGCATTCTGTTGTGTATATGTAACATACCTTCTTCATCTGCTCCTTTGTTGATGGGTATTTAGGTTAAGATGTTAGTTTATCATACAATGAGTAGTAATATTATATTTCCCTTTTAATTGTATTTTTTGAATCTTAAATAAATAATACTAATTTTGTTATATGCATTCATAAAATTATGCTAAGTGGTTTGGATGTGCTTAGGACTTTTCTGGAAAATACTGGATAAAGTATACCTTGGTTATAGGCAAGTTAGACTGTTGGTTTAAAAAAGATATTTTTTCACCTGAGGGGAGAAATCCAATACTCTGCAGAAATAAACAATGATGTAAAAACATTAAAAAAAAAAACCCATAAAAATTTTTTTTTCAAATCCTCTAAGGCTTGTTGGAACACTGGTTGGGTTTCTTGGCCTAATTATTACAATTTTGTCTTTTTAGGCAGGGGTTTTCCTGTTAGGCCCCTTTGACTATGGACTTACCTTTGAGTCATATTTCTGTCTATACTCCACTCAGTTGTGGTTGCGGAGGTGTGTGATCCATAATGTGTCTCCCTCGTTTGGATTATGGGGTAGGCAGATTTTCTCTTTAGATTGTGTGGTGGGCCCCATGGCCTATGTAGTACACATAGAGATTTGTTTTCAAAAGACAGTTTTCCTGTTAAAATCATCACCATTTGCCAACTGGGTGGAAAAGACCTCTTTTTTATCCTTTTATCTTTTTAAATCAATTTATGAATAATTTACAGAATAGTAAAAAGAATTTTATTAGAAATTTTACTAAGAATATAAGCTCACACCTCTTTTTTTTTTTTAAAGAAACTAGGTCTCGCTATGTTGCCCGGGGTAGTCCTGAATCTGTAGACTCAGGTGATTCCTAACCTCAGCCTCCCAGATAGCTGGGATTACAGGTGCCTGCCACACACCCGGCTATTTTTTAGAGACTAGGTCTCACTATGTTGCCCAGGATAGTCTCGAACCCGTGGACTCAAGCGATCCCTGGCCTCAGCCTCCCAGCGCTGGGATTACAGGTGCATGCCACCACACCCAGCCACCTCAGACCTCTTTATGTAAAGTAATTCTGGTGCACAAACATCATAAAAGATGAAGGAATATTGTCACACATTATTCTAGCAAAACAGTGATTCTGGTTGTTTTTGAATAAAATTGTGATAATTCCTTTAGTTGAATGGCTTGCTGAAGAGAAATACCATTATTTCCCTTTTGTTCTAAAACTGTATTGTGCACTCACAATTCTTATGTTGTGCAATAGTCATGTAGGATTTTCTCAATCTGAGATTTATTAATATGATCAATTTAACCACCACCAGTGGAGTCTAGAGTACTGCTTTCTCTTTGCATCCATACTTGATGTGCTATTCAGTGAAAAATGTCTGTCTTTGTCAGTTTTCTTCTCTTTAAAGGTAGAAAATGAAGAACATGAATTTCTCAAATATATTCACTGGAAATGAAGTGACAACTACAAATATGGTGCAATGTCTCCAAGCTTTTCTAATACGTTGTTAACGTGTGATGTAACAGTTTGGGACAATGTACAAAATAAAACTGGATGATGATTTATTTATACATTGCATTAATGTGGGGTCAGTGTTTACAAACTTCAACTTACTGACTGTGTAATTTTACAAATAAAGCATTGTTACATACCCTTGTCCAGTCATTTGTATATTGCACTGCTTTTATGCTATAAATAACCAAATTGAGTAGTGGCAGTGATTGTTTCTAAAATATTTATCTGCCTTTTCAGGAAAAATTTGTTGACCCATGTGGTAGGTGAATCCCTTTTTTTCCTTTAAAAATTATTAATTTTTATTTTAGTAATTGTGCTGACATGGTAAGGAATAATTGCTTGATGGTGAATGCTAATAAAATAATATGTAGGATTATGAAGCAACAACCTTTAAGGTAGAGGAAAAATGAGATTATTAGATTTAGAAGAGTGCTTATTGTATTTATATGGTAGTTATAAAATAGAATAAGTAAAAAACAAATATAAATATAAAAAATAATAAATTTTCATTTTTCTTTAGAAAACTTAGAAGAGGTTGATCTTAAAATCAATCTCTTCATTCTAAGAAGACATCTAGGAAGAATTGATCTTGTCTTTATAATTAGCTAAACCTGTTTATTAATGATTAACTATTATTAACAAGAGCAAATTTAGCTATGCTAAGGACAATAACCTTAATAACAAAAATTTGGTCTAATGAATCGTAATGATGCATATCAAGAGTTAATTCTTATAAATTCATACATGCTGCCTCATAGCTTTGAAAAGTCATTGTTTTTAACATTTATCCAAACTTTCTTGGCAACTTTTTTTTTTGAGACTTGGTCTTGCTATTTTTTGCCTGTGGAACGGCAGGCTTACGTTTCCCGGGGTACCACAGACTTAAGCAATCCCCAGCTTCAGCTTCTCAGGTAGCTGGGATTACAGGCGTGTGCCACCACACCCAGCTATATTTTCTTGGAATTAGGTCTCACTATATGCGGTACTCAAACTGCGATCCCTGGCCCCGTCCGCGGCTTCCTAGACTGCTGCTTACAGGCATGAACCACCATGCCCGGCCTTCTTGGCAACTTTTAAATAAAATATTTTTTTAAATTAAACCTATATTGTGAATATCCTCTAATTTCACTGCTCACCTGTATTATTTTCCTTTATTGCATCATATGGCACTGGCTATAATAATTCACTTTTAAGTTTTCTGTTACAAATCTTAGAAAATATAACATACATTTATTTCTTAAGAGGGCAACTTGGATTTACTATTTTATCTTGTGTTTGCAGAACCTTTGGTTTTCCAGTTTCTGTTTTTGAAATGATGCAAATGAATGTTTCACAAAAGTAAAAAAATTACCACTCTCAGTTGGCAGTATTATATACATGTCATTTTCAAAGTTTAGTGTGAGAGATGCATGTTGTGATATTTGTGATGTAATTCATATTATCATTTTTAACTTTATTATTAGTTACTATAACTAAAGTTACTTCCTATCTCACAAGGGAGATTTTTGTTTGTGCTGAGATACATATGAGCAGACTTTACAGCTTGACTTAAGAACATGAAAAATTTTGTTTTTGCCTAAGTTTCCTTATATAGTACAATGTTTAAATGAGGTGAATTTTTTCCTTATGACTTTTTAGGCTCAAGTAATTTCTTATTTTAAAAAGCAACAATTGAAATAGTATATGTTCTTGTTGGTACAAAGTCAGCAGAACCATTAAAATTAATCTTTTTTTTTAAAGGGATTCATACTAAAGGAATGGTCATAAATCTTTCATCTTTAATGTTTTTAAAAAGGCAAGAGGAGCCGACGTTCCAGAGATTCCTGGAGACCTCACACTTAAGACATGTGGCAGTACAGCTAGCATGAAGGTTAAGCATGTGAAAAAGTAAGTATAATTTTACAGTTGGTATAAAACAAACTCCTGTAAATGGAAATCAATTCCTTTGCTCTCTTAAAACTTTTATTTAAATTCTTTACTATATAAGCTTGTACTGTTGAATACATTAACTTGTCTTGGTAAGCTTTAAATTATATCTGAAGAGTTAGTGGAATAGGTGTGAATATTATTTGCATATTTAAAAATCTACTGTATTTTTGTTCTTGAGATAATTTTATGTCATTATTAAGTTTATATTTAATAGGAACAAGCCAAGTGCATCTTTCTTGGTACTGTCAAATACATACTCATTAATTCATTTAGAAAAATAAGCTTTATTGCTTGAGTTAATTACTAGCTCTATCTCAGCACTGCCTTTCAGAAATCCTAAAGTGGATGCTAATAGTTAACTGTTAAATATCTGAAGGCATCCATTGCACTTTTAAACAGATAAAGCATCTTTTCATCAGATACAGAGTTAGAAAGTTATGTTTCATTCTAAGTAGAGAATAGACAAGGATAAAAAATGTTTATTCTGCATCCAGACCTACCAATCCAGGACTGATGGGCTGCGACAACATTCACAGGTAAAATCTGGTTTTGTATTTGTGGTGGGAATACTGCTTCTGATGAGAAGTTGGCTGTTTACAATCAGATACCATAATACTCACCAAAAGCATAGTTACCTATTGTTACTGACTTGGATAATTATTAGGAGACTATAGTGATATTTAAATTTTTTTTTCTTTTTGCCTTGTGCACTGAATGTATTGTTCATTTGGCTAAGTGTATTTTTGAAGAGGGTTGTGTGAATATCTTTGTGCTTATGCGCATGTGCTTCTTAAGTAGTTTTGTTTGCATGAGCTCTTTAACCCATGGTATTTCCTCCCTAGGCTCAGTAATTTTGGCTATTTTAGTAGCTTGTATCTCATGTATTTCATTTTCTTCAGGTTACCCTTCACTAAAGGTCACTTTCCAAAGATGGCCGAGTGTGCCCATTTCCATTATGAGAATGTTGAATTTGGCAGCATACAGGTATGTCTGAGATAGTTTCTGCATGCTGACCTAAGATGTAGCTATGTATATATATCTGACAGGTAACACTCCAAAATAGTTTTTTCTACTGATGTCTTACTGGTTGATAATAAAGACTTAGTCTCTCTGGAGACTAATACATGATACTTGATGGCTGCTATTTCAAGTGGAAACAGTGTAATAGAATTAGTGCAAATCTCAGAATTTCGATCAGATTTCTAGTAGTTCTTTTAGAGTGTTTTATAGAGTAAAATGTTTTATAGAGTGAAGTATTGTTACCTGACTTATGTTACGTTGTAGTGATGGAAGGGTCAGAGTCAGGGTGAAGATAGAAGTCCAGAGAAATTTTTTCCAATTTTTTTATTAGTATGAAGTATAACATGTATATCTACGTGTATCTGTATATAAAGCATGTGCACATGTACCCCACCCACACATATGAACATACACATGTACATGTGCACGCACACACACACACACACACACACACACACACACACAGCATTTGAAGTGCAAGTTAAAAGCTCAGAAATTTCCTTTGTATCCCGCCTGTGTTCCAAATATTATCTTAGGTGCTTTGACTATATTGAACAATAACAACAACAAAGATACATTCAACAATCAAGGATACATTCTCAAAGAGCATAGAATATAACCAAGATAAGAGTCATGAAAAAAAATGCATCAGAGATACAGGAAATAGGTTGAAATATTAATCCATAATAGACTTCTTTCTTACTTTTTCATTTAACACTGTGAAATTTATCCCTGTAGACTCATGTGTGGGTACTTTTTGTTCAATTTGTTCATTGCTGTATATTAATCCACATTAGCCATTTGTCACAATGCACATGTCACAATCTATCCACTTTTTTGAAAAAAGAAAATTTAATTTTATGGAAAAATAAACCAAAGTATCTGAAAAACCAGTTGAAACAGATTAACTCCTCAAAAGGTGTTTCCTGTGTTTTGGTGACCACGTTTACTGGAATGGTTGGAGAAAAAAATTCCGTTAAGAATTTGTGAGTTTTCTGTAAATCACCTCATTTCAGAACTGGAAGAATCCATGGTCATTTCTTTATAATCAAAATTTATGCAGGCCGTGCATGGTGACTCATGCCTGTAAGCTTCAGCCTATGAAGCGGCCGGGGCTAGGGATCGCGGTTCGAGTCCCGCCTGGGGCCCGGAGCGAGACCTAGTTCCAAAAAAATAGCTGGGCGTGGTGGCGCGCGCCTGTCATCCCAGCTACCTGGGAAGCTGAGGCTGGGGATTGCTTGAGTCTGTGGTACCTCGGGCAACGAGAGCCTGCAGTTCCATGGGCAAAAATAGTGAGACCTAGTCTCAAAAAAAAAAAAATTATGCAGGTTTCTCTTTTGAATATATTTTACATTAAAAGAGACAGTTATACAAAGTCTCCTATTTTTCATATGGGACAAAATCTTTGTTTGAATTCAGTCTCAGCGCCAGGGCAACTAGGATAGCACTGTTTCCCTGGACAAAGAACATTGGACTATTATTTCATTTTGTTCATTTATAGATCTTTTCCTAGGTTTCCTCATCAGCGTCTACAGTCACAGTTTGTCCCATGTCTCCCAGTCGTATTTCAGTGTTGATATAAGAATGTTTTTTTGATGTTGCACATCTCTATTTATAATTTCCTTTTTGTTTGACTTTCCCTAAATCTCTTTTTAGTTTTTTAGACATCTTTAGTTATTGTACAGTCTTTTCCTAGTAGATTGGCATTATGTCTATTTTAAGAGAGTATCTATTTTTTTTTTTTGTTGAATAGACGAGACTTTTCTGTTTCCTTGTGCATATTTTGATTTGGACATTTGAAAACAATTATCTTGATAAGTCTGGAGATTGGATTCTCCCCCTTCCCCAGGGTTTGCCATTGTCTTTGTTTGTTTATTTATTTATTTTTGATTGTTGTAGGGTCATTTCATGTAAGAAATCAGCCGAAGGTGTCAATTTAAGTTCTTCTCATGTGTTTTATGGGCCTGTGCCTTTCCTTGGGTACTTATGTTCAATTTCTGATTTTAGCCATATATGCACTTACTTTTTATTTCATTGAGGCAGTGTTTTCATAATTATTGTTGGTATTTTGGAAGTATAGTGTTTGATCTCCAAAAGAGAGAAAGAGAAAAATTAAGAGATGGTTAAAAAAAATTCTCTGGAAATCACTCTAGGTGTTGGAGAAATTTGGGATAAAATGTGTAGGTGTAACAAGAGTGGCTACTGACCTCTGTTTTGCATGCCTGAGATCAGAAGCAGTAATTCACTACTAGGAAACAGATCCTTGGTTGTTTGAGGGTCCTTTTTTGCCTAGTTTTGCTTCCACAAATTAATCTTTAAATGAATGCACCACTGCCTCAAATGCTGAGAGTTTGGAGGTGGGTAGCTACTACTGTACTAAAATTAAAATTGACCAGAATTAGCCAGAATTTATCATACAGGCCTTTTATTGGAAATCACAAGCCTTCAATAGTTTCCATAGTTAAAAAATAATTGCGTCAAAAGGACATTGCTCCAGGAAGGAAAAGGAAGAATCCAATGGGCTAAAAATTGACCAACAACTGACAGTGAAAGAAGAAATGGAGTAACCAGATATGGGGGAAAAGAGGAAGAGGAGGGGGGAGGAGCACTCAAAAAGAAAAGAAATGTAAACAAATCTTATATAATAATAAAAAATTATTAAAAAATAATTGTCTGTCAGATTTGGTTAGTGCACGTACATATCTAGGTGTGAGACAGATTCCCGATGCTTCCTATTCCATTGTCTCTCCAGAATCTTTCTTCTCCCTTACATATTTTTACCATAAGATTAGAAACTTGTTCTGAGAAGAAAATAAATAGGGAAACATGATAAAATATGCCTGAAATTGAGCATCAGCCTTGGCAGCTCTGTTATAGCCCAACTAGGCTATTCATACTGTCAGTTGACTGACTCAGTTGTTGCCTCTCAGTGGATGCATCCATCATGGGACATTCTGTAGTCATTTACTTACCTTTTTCCATTCTAATCTTAGAAGTTTCTCTTCAACTTACAAGTTTCTTGTGCTCACATTCATAGCTCTTTTTTACTCAGATATTGATACTTTATCATTTCACTAGGCATTGAACCCTAGAGGATGTTACTCTTCACTAAATTTTAAAAATCCAGATAAAATTTTCTTTAACTTTAGGATTTTCCATGATAAAATTAAAATTATTGTTTTTGATCCTTTGTGTTAAAAAACTCTGCTTCTTGGTTTATTAAACCTGAAAGATGCAATTGCTTCTAAAATGATTTAGATAAAAATAATTTGGGCCAGTAATGTCATTACCATATAACATATAAAGGAAATTTTAATAATCTTTCTTTTGCATTCCAATGCTGTGTATCCAGCTGGCTTCTCTGCATCTTCATTTGGATGACTAATAAGCATATTAAATTTAGCGTGCCTGGATCAGCCTCCCCTGCTCCTCCTACTGTATTTTCCATCTTGGTAAAAACAACTCTAAATCTTTCCAAGCTTCCAGTCATGGCTTCGTCTTTCTGGTGACAAGCCCCTATCCAGGAGTACTCCCCCAAATCATCTCAGTGTTCACTAGAGCAAAAGATGCTTTTTCTGCTCTTATCACTTAGGAATTTGCAAGATTTAAATCCTTGCCAGAACTGGTAGTAGAGATTAATATATGTATTTTCTGATATCTTATATGCTGTTACCAATATTGTATGTTTTTATTTTATTTACCACTTCCATTTTGATTTACTTGTATTTATTCTAAGCTATTATTATCTTTAGTTATGCAAAATTCAGGACAAACCACATTAGTAGGTGTTCAGCAATACTCTTGAAGGGAAGATATATGATGATGTTCATTTTTATATGTATCACTAATTCATTCATTTAGCCCTTATTTTTTCTCTTGAGATACTTCTACTTATGTAGAAGAAGCTTATTATCCTCTTCAAATATGAGAGGATAATTATAACATTGTAAATTTTAGAAGTAAGATACTTCAGCTTGAGGTTCACTTCTTGTCTTCATTTATTTGTGCCTACATATATACTCAATAAATATTGAGAAATTACCTTTGTTTTGAAGAATGAGAAAATGCTATGTAAAGAAGGCGATGTTTTATATTTTAGAAGTTTTCTGAGAAGTGATTGGAACTTCATGAACAAAGGACAAGTCTCACAAGGGTTTGCATTCTTTACATCATTATATATACTAATAAATTAGAAATCAGGATCTTTGCAAGTAGGCTATAAGTTGGGTTGTGTAAGTCATGGACTATTCATACAGGGAAAATCCTATGCAGTCACTAAAAAGTAGGAAGAGTATTGAAGTGGAAACAGTATGTATGTTATACTGATACATTATAAAAAAAACTGCAAAAAAAGCAAAATGTCTTTTTGTAAAACAGAAATTTACTTATAAGGATAAAAATAATTGGAGGAACTTGTAAGAAAAACTTAATAGTTATAATTTTAGAGGGAAGGAATTGATAAGATAGAAAAATGACTTTCACTTGTAAAGATTGGAGTAAAAGGTATGTCTTTCATTTAAGTTTTGTAAAACATTTTTTCTCCCTAATTCTGAAGGACTGAGTACTTAAATTATGTGTTTCATGATTTTTGAGAGCAGAGCAGGCACATTCCCTTGTTTCCAGTTTAATTTGTACAAGAGAAAGTAACTCCCAGTGAATTTTTCTAGTGAATTGGTAACATATGCTCTAGATTGCACAGATATGTTCAAATTCCTTTTCAGCTCAGTTCTGGTAGACCTTAATCAAATTACTTAACCTCCCTGTTGAAATCTCTGTTCAGTATCTTCAGTTGTATCATGTGTTGTAGATGGCAGTGATATGGGTATGGTGTAGAATGGGTGTGGTTAACTGCTAAGGATACTGTCATTTTGCTGTAGTCTCAGACTACTGTGGAGATTGTCAGTTAATCTTGGTATTGTTTTTCTTCATGTTGAAAAGGATACACTGTGTCATACCTTAGAATACTTTAAGACAGCTAATGTTCCTTCTACCTAAGACCTTGGATAAACCATGAACTCTGATTTAAATAAATTGGTGATGTGATGGGGTGAAAAAGGAAGAAGAGATGTAATAACACAGAGGCTGGAAAGACTGGCTATACCATGTCATGTTTTCCCCCCCTGAATATTAATTTGAACAGACTTCACAGGTTGATAAGGAGTTTTTGTATTGTGTCTTATTTATTTAGATAAATTGAAACCTAAAAAGAAGGAAAATAAAATTGCTCAAAAGGACTTCTTTTCAGTCAAATTGGATGTAGTTATAAACTCTGTAAATTTATTATCTTATGGCACTTACCCTGTTGTATCGTGTACATTGTCCAAAAACATGGGTTTTTCTCACGTTTCATGAAATTCTTTTTCCATTTAAGATGGAGAAAATTTTCTTGTAATGTGGGGAGGGATTATCAGTTTATCTTGCTTTGTCCACTTCAGCCTTTGCTTTTTCCCTGCTCTGCCCTCTAGTGTGCAGGGACCAGCCTATGGATGTGTGCAGTTTACATTTTATCTTCTGGTTGTCTGCATCTGTTAATAAATGTTTCTTTTTGTCTGATTTTATAAGAGGCATTAAATTAAATTAGCCTCGAGTTTTGACCAAAATGAACCATAGGTAAAGTGTGAATTTAATATCTTTAGCTGAAGTTTCTCTGTTTCAGCAGCTCTACAAGGGGCTTAGCAGTGCTCCTGGGGCATATATCATCATACTGGTTCTTGCCTTGATGCTGAAAAATATGGAACAAGATTGAAAGCTTGGCCTGAGTGTAGAAATACTGAGGAATAATATGAAACAAACAAACAAGCAAACAAATAAAAAACTCCCTTAACTTTTTATTTTAAATGAAATTGATTGAACAGTTAAGATTTTAATTTTAAGCCATGTCATCAGAATTAATAGAAAAACAAGCTGGTTTTTATTGAATGATTTCTGTGAGCCAGACATTACACTAAATCCAATTAGTGTGTTTTCTCTTTTACTGCCACAGTTTCAGATGAGGAAGTTTCAGTGAAAAGATTTTAGAAATTTTCCCAAGATCACAGCTAAAAAGTTTTTATGGCTTATATTTGAATCAGGGCATAAGCCATTCTGCATGTTCTTTTGTAGTCCTAGAATGTAAACAGATAACTATTTTAAATCAAAGAAACAAACTATATTTTTAAAAAATCCTACATCTTTCATGTAGTTGAAAGTGAAAAAAAAGTAAGATATATTTGTGCAATTTATCCTATGTGATCTTATATAAATTCTGTAATTTCTCTAGTCCTTTATTTTCTCATTTGTAAAAGAGGAAGAAATGCATCTATTCCAAGGATACCAGGAACTGTGGTAATGAAGTGTCATCAGCCTTGCTGTCATCCAAGTGAAATAAAACTGACTGTCATTTGAGATTATCCAGTCAAGAGTTGAATTGTTTTTTTTTTTTTTTAAGGTTGGTTGAATGATTAAAAAAGAGATATTCTGTATTGACATCACACCACACATGCAGTTTACTTTCTAGAATTTGATAGAATATGCTTGCAAAAATATTGTTGATCTGAGACTAAAGCTTTGATGTCTTATTATACTTACAAACATACAAAAACATGGAATCTGCAAATCACAGGTGATATTCTTCATTTACTCATGGGATAACCTATGTTGGTTTCCTAGGCCCCTGTTCTCCATGGAGTGATTCAGTGAGGACCGTATGTAGCTGATGTGTATGCTGGGATTTTGTAACATAAGAATGAGACTGAAATGGTGACTTTGGAGCGTCAGTAGGATAGCTGGCACTTCTGTTCATTTACCCTTGTGCTGAGGGAGATTTTTGCTCTGGAATGTAAGGAATTCCTTACTAGGGGGAAAAAGCAGTTTCTATTTCATAAATATAAACATTGCTCTGAGGAGAGGAAGCCTTCTCTATGTGGAGGGCTCCATTGTTAGCTTGCTGACATTTGTCTTTAACCCAGATGTCAGAATTGTTGCTCAAAAAGTCCTGACCACACAGAAGTAGGAAAATATTGATAAAACAGTGTTTCCTGACAAATGTTTGTTCCGGAGTGGGTATAACGTGGGAGATGGAACTCTGCTGGCATTACTCTCATTTCCCCTGTACTTTTCATGTTATGGGTATCTCACTGAGCTGAGGTTTATCATCGTTTTTAAAGATGTGCAAGCCATTCAATATAGCAATTTCATCTCTGGAAATCTACCCAAAAGATACCAAAAAACTAATTGAAAAGAACACCTGTACTCCCGTTTTTATTGCAGCACTATTTGTGAGGTGAACGTGATAACCGCTACACTATGGAAACGCATGCAGCACTATTTGTAATAGCAAGGAGATGGAAACAACCCAAATGCTCCAAAATAGATGTACATATCAGAAAGTTATGGCATATTTACATAATGGAATATTATTCAACAATCAAAAAAGACAAACTTAATGTTATTTGCAGCAACATGGATGAGCTTGAAGGAATCATGCTAGCAGAAAGAAGCAAGAAAGAAAAAAGAAATACTGGATAATCTCACCTATATGTGAGATATACACAAAACAAACAAAAGGTCAAGAAAAAGTTAAAACTAGCAAACTGACAGCAGAACTAAAGCATAAAGCAAGATTACTGGGAGGGAAGATCAAATTGGGAGAGGGAAGGTGAATTAGGGGGCTGGATGAGCACAGGGATGGGAGTCAGATGATGGTTCACGGGTGACGTGGTGGGGGAACCTCAGGGTATACAATGATGTGAGAAAAAAATATATATATGTGCAATCAATAAAAAAATAAATAAAGATGTGCAAACCAGTTACTTTATTCTGCATTCGCTGTGGAAATAGTACTCATCTGGAATAAAAAAGTGTTACATTTATTATGATGAATGTAGCTTTGCGCAGTGGCAGTATCATAGCCAATGAGGTTTATTATGATGAATGTAGATCAGTCACTTGATTTTTTTCTTCTGAATTCAAAGAGCAGTTTGGTCTATTGTTAATTTTAGTTTTCTGTATTGAAATTAGAACTTACTTCATTTGTTACTCAATTAAGATGTAACTCTAACAGAGTTACTCTGTGCCACTTGGCATTCTCTTTGAAGTAGTATTTTCAGTGTTGTATTCGGATATTGATGGTAGGGATGAGCGCACAACACAATCCTATACAACAAAGATTACTTTTAATATTTCCACATCTACTACAGAGACTATAGAGGTAAAGGAAACTACACAAAATTCAGTTATGTCTCAGTGAAATTGCAGCCATAATAGAACTATGAAAGAAGAGAATTCTTACTGTGCACCATGTGTGATGTCTTAGGCTTTCATAAGTTCATTTTTTTAATGTGGGTGGGGTGATGTATTTTTTTTAATGTGTGTGGGGTGATGTATTTTTGCCACTTTACATTACTGATTTCCATTCTCCGTATGAAGAACTTGTGAACATTTGAAGGGTTGCTGAATAGAGTTGTATTTTTAAAGATCCTAACAACATTAATTGTAGGTTGGTATCTATGGTGATAGAAAAAAATGAATTCTATATATGAAAATTAACTCCTAAAATAGATTTGTAAGAAATGTAGATGTATGGGATCTGGAAGTTCTGTTTTCTATTTCTTATAAACAAAATGTTGAGATGTTACTGCATTGAAGGAAGTAAATAGTTTTAGTTATTATGTCCATGTCATGCGTTTCTGTGGGTTTGTATAAACTAATTTTTTCTACTATGTACTTTTGGTACTTGTGATTTAGCCACTGTATATAAAACACATTGATTGTTCAGTCTTCTGTATATTACATTTTAAAACCCACAAACACTTCATTCAGAATGGTTTTACTGAATACCTTCTAAGTGCTGGATACTTAGCATTTCATTGATGAAATAGAGAAACATGCAGTATACCAATAAATACAGTAAAAGGAGAAAAATATAAGACATATTCCATAAATGCTTGTTCAGAGGCAAGAGAAGTTATTTCCTGTGGGATTTAAGAAAGGCTTTATTGAAGATTGAGCACATTTTGGATATGCAGAAATAGAAGTGAAGAGCATTTGGAGAATGAAAAATTGCATAACTAAAGATGCCTGGAGGGTAACAGAATGAACAGAGTAGAATGATAATTGGAAAACATGACTGAGAAGGTCATTAGGAAAATGCTGACCTTCATGGTACATGTAAAGTGTTCAGATATTTGCATTTATATTAATTTCTTAGTAAGAACTAAGAAAATATTACCAGATTTTTGAGAAGAAAGTGCCTTCCTCTGTGATTAGTGGGAAATGAATCACCAAATAGAAGACTGTTGTACTCATTCACTCTGTAATTGACTAGACTAAATCAGAGATGACTCTGGACCAGAGATGTAACAGTGGAGACGGGAGAAAGATGGTAGATGTGAGAGACAAGTTTTGGGATCTGGAGATATTAAGTAATCAAAGGATAAGATTAGACCTTGACCTGAACCAAAAAAGAAAAAGATGTGTGCAGAGGAGTGGTGTTTGAATAGGCAAATAGACTATGTTTCTAGGTGTGCTGAAGGAAGAAGAGAGTATGTGAGGAAAGATAATCTAGTTTTGGAAATGGGTACTATATTTTTGTGGGAAAATGTTTGTTTATTCAGTCCTTCTCAACTATTTAGTCATTTCCACTTAAATTACAGATATTTTTTAAAATGTTGAAAGTAGGCACACAACATATCTCATTTTTTTATTATATGATGATTTAATGTATATTATAAACACTAACCTTCTAGAGTATGACTCTTCATTGTATTTGTTTTATGGGGTCCCTTTTGAGACAATTAAAAAAAATTGATATTGTCAGTCTTACCAATCTTTTGCCCTTTTTATGTTAAAAAATTTCCCCTTCCCTGTGGGCATAAAGTTATTTTGCTATATCTCTATTACTACAAATTTGTTTTAATTATATTATTTTACATTTTAAAGTTTCAACTTTAACACTTTGGTGATTTGTTCATCTGGAATAATTATTCTCTGGATGTGGTATAAAGTAGGAAATCTATCTTTCCCCTCTAGTTATCTTATACCATTAATTTAAGTAGTATTTCTTTTTTCCAGTGATTTTTAAGACCCAATTGGCTATAGACCAGTGTCCAAATGTATCTGTCAGTAATAGTGCCGTCTTTTGAGCCTCAGGTCTGTGACCCCTGTACCAGCATCAGACTATTTTAATTAATAGATTTCTCTTAGCTCTTGTTCAACAGACACCTCAAAGTTTAGTGATTTAACATGACAGTCATTTTGTTGACATCCATGATTCCTGAAGTTCACTCAGATGGGCAGTTTTTTGTTGGTCTTTTTGAGTTTCTGCAGCTGTAGGAATGTGTAATAGTAATAGTAGCTGGAACTGGATGTTGGTGTGTTTGTGATCTCTACATGGTCTTTCTTACCAAATAGTGTTCCATCCTAAAAGTCTTTCCATGTGCTCTTCCTGCACTGATATACAGTGGCCATTTGATGTGTAGGCTTGGGAATGCTAAAAGTAAGAGCATAAGCTCTTGGACATTTTAATGACCATGCTTGGAAGTTCCAGAACCTTGCTTCCTCCACATTTAATTGGTTCCAACAGCCATAAATGTAACATGCATTCAAAAGGGGTGGAGACACACACACACACACACACACACAGACAATCTTTTGATGGGAAGAATAACAAAAAGAGGCTCTAAACTGTAGTTTCATAATAAATAGAAGTATCTGGTAGAACAGGTTTCTTTACAATCATGATCAACTTATCTTGGTTATTTTTGGCACATTGTTTTTCCTAATACAGTTTAGATTCCCCTTGACTAATCTTGTGAAGAAAAAATTTGTGAAATGTAGGTAAGAACTGCATTTCATTTGTTGACTTACGAAGGGAACATGAGTACATTTATAATACTGAATTTTCTTTCTTTTTTTTTGAGACGAGGTCTCGCTATTTTTGTCTGTGGAACCACAGGCTCACGTTGCCCAGGGTACCACGGACTCAAGCAATCCCCAATCTCAGCTTCCCAAGTAGCTAGGGCTACAGGTGCACACCACCATGCCCAGCTTTATTTTGGGACTAGGTCTCGCTGTGTTGCCCCTGGTGGGATTCGAAAATCGATCCCCAGACCCCTCTGCGACTCCATAAGCTGTTGCTTACAGGCACATGCCACTGTGCCTGGCTAATACTGAGTTTTCAAGTCTGTTTGGACTTATATCTTTATATCTTTTGATGATACTTGGCAGTTTCACCTGATGTCTGCATTTTCTTTGGTTTATTTTTAGGTATTTTTTATTAATGTGAATAGGCTATTTTTATTTCAAAACTAGGTTCTGTTGATTTGAAATATTGATTTTTTTTTTTACTTTAAAATATAAAGAATCCTACCTTCTTATGGCTTGAAAGTTACGTGTGGTTTTTATAGACTTTTAGGGACTACCATCAAAATATTAACTTGAATTTACTATCTAATTTTACTATCTAATTTACTATATAAACTTATCATTTTCCTATTCCTTTCGACAATACCAATACTTAGAGTGTTTTAACTGGAGTGATTCTTGTCTTCCATGTTAGTGTTGTTCAGGATTATAATTTTATCTTTGTATCCTGTAATTAATCATTATTTTGTTACACAGTTAAAATTTGTGTAGATGTAATAATTTGCTCATTTCTTAATCCAGTATTTTTGCTTTATATCTTAACTCTTAGTTCTTTCTACTTAAATCTTACTTCTTAATCACTCATTTTAGCCTTCCCTTTGATGAGGATTTTTTCGTGGAAACTTGTTTTTATTTATCAGAAAATATTATTTTTAATAATTTGTGTCTTGTAGTTTAGATGTGTAAAACCTAGGATAAATTTTTCTCAGAACTGTTAATTTCAGATCTTTTCCATTTTCTAGCTGTTTTGTATTTGTTTGAATGACTACAGTTCTGTTTTTGGGTCCCCCCCACCCCATCATGTCCTTTCTGAAGAACTTGTTTGAATTTTTCTTGTTACACTGGTCTCTTGAAGTCAAATTCTCTCACCCTTTGTCATTTGTAAATCTTTTTGTGTATTACAGATTTCTGAGGCTTATTTTCATGGGATATAGAAATGATAATCTTTTCTTGTGGCACTTGAAAGCTGTCACTCTTTGTCTTCTGTCTTCTAGTTTCTGGTGAAATTGAGCTGTTACTTATGTGTTGGCCATTTATATAATTATTTTCTTTGCCCATTTAAAGACACTTGTCTTTGTTTTTTTTAACAATATGAATATGATAGCCCTGGTAGTGATTTTTGAAATTTATCCTATAAAAAAATTCACTGATTCACTGAGTTTCTTGATTTTTTAGTTGTCTTGCACCAGTTTTAGAAAGTTACAAATAACTGAAGTATTTCTCTGCCCCATTCTTTCTCTCATCTCTTTCTGGTATGTCTGTTTGGTGTTCTTTCAGACATCAAATGTACATCTTTGTTCCTTTTTCCCTCTATTTTTGTTTTAGTTGAATACTTTCTATTGTTCTGTTTTCAGGTTCACAGATCCTTTCATCTATTCTGTCTAGTTTGCTGTTACTACCTGATACTATAAATTTTTGTTTCTAGCATTTTCCTTTCAATATTTTTATAGTTTCAGTTTATGTTGGGATTTTCCATGTTTTCTTACATACTGTTTATCTTTTCAATAAGTTTCAGAATTGTGTCATAACTAGTTCAAATTCTCTTCATTATTTCAGTATCTGGGGTCATTTAAAAAATTGGTTACACATATATAGATTTTTTTTTACATCATTGTACCCCGAGGTTCTCTTCCTACCGGTAATGTCACCCATGAACCAACATTTTAGTCTCTTGTGTGCATCCCTCCCCTGATTTCACCCTCTCTACCCTCCCTTGCTGTATACTTTAGTTATGCTGTCAGTTTGTTCATTTTAACTTTTTCTTACCCTTTTGTTTATTGCCCTTGTATCCCACATATAAGTGAGACCATCCAGTATTTCTTTTTTTCTTTCTGGCTTATTTCCTCTAACATTTGTGTGTCTAATTCCTTTTATTGTTTTCTCTCTTGATCACAAATCATGATTTCTTGCTTCAGTGTCATATAATTTTTCTTTCTAAATATGTTATATAAATGGCAGTAAAGTCTAAAGTAGTGTTTATCTACAGGAAAGGGTTTAGTCTTCTTTCAATCTGTTAGATTTTTTTTAGTTAGATAATGTTACTCATGTTTAATTGGGGGCTGAGTTAAACTCATCTGCAGGTGATAGTGATCTGCAGGTGATAGGCTTCTGCGGCTTTAGTTTGTTTTAGCTTATTAAATAATCGGAGAGCTTATTTTCAGTAGGGAAAATGGAAAATTATTGAGCTATCTGAGGATGTCTTGTACTTTACTGCTAAGTTCACTAGCTTTCTGATCGAGAGAGAGTACACACTTCTCTCTCTGCTTTTCTGACTGGTTGCCAACTTCCTTTGTTCTTTTATCCTCTTGTTGGTTTCTGTGTCAAAGGAAAGCTCTCTCCACTCTGCCCCTTGCTGATCATGGTGTGTGGTTGCCTGATGCTATTTAAAGCCCTGGATTACCTCCATGGGCCCTCTCTCAGCTTTTCTTCGCCACAACAAGGTTTAGTTATTATATATGTATGCTTCAGAAGGTCTCTCTTCTCAGTTCTTCTTGTCCTACATTTTGTGTTTGGGATGACTCTGTGCTCATCATACTTAAGTTACAGTTCAATGAAGTTTCCTATTCTCCCCTTAATCTTTGCTGTGATGACTGTGTATGTGTTGAATGAATACCTGTGAGAAACAATTGATAGATTGATGTTGACTCTGCTAAAAGGTGCTCCTTGTAATTTTAGGTTAGCCTACCAGTCTGTACATCCATTCAGGGTGTGACTGGTTTCTACTTAGACTAAGGGAGATTCCTTATCTTCTTACATCTCTGCTAGACATATGAGCACATCCATAAGTCGTTTCTCTTCCATGAAAGTCTTGTCACTTTCTGTAACTCAGTTTATTTAGGGTTATTTTCACCCTCAATACTTTGGTATTTAAAAAGAACCCCAAAACTATGATTTATCTTTTGACTAATTTTTGCTGGTGTGAGAATGATCATTGTCTTGTGATGTAGCAGAAAGTTTAAAAATAAAATACAAACTTCCAGTGTCATGACTTTCAAAAATGATGAATTTATCTTCATCATCAGCCTTGCTTTTGTAATATTAACTATCATAATAGGTAACCTTTATTAAATACTTACTGAGAAGTGCTAAGTACTTTGATGAACACCTCAAATGTATTATCTCCATTTAGTACTCACAAACATGGGAATAGTAGGAATTGTTTTACCATTGCTGTTTGCCAATGAGAAATTAGGTAGAGATTAGGTAGCCTTATTATACAACTATAATACAACCAGTTATTGACATTTTTGAACTGAAACTTGTTTGTCACTGGAGAGAGTTTATAAATTCACATCCCAAGTGGGGGCAGATATGTTATATAAATGAATGAAGTGAGGAGGGTAAGAAAAATAATAAAGCAAGCAGCATGTTGAACAGAAGTCAAAACTCAGCCTAGATACTGGTAAATCAAATAAAGCATAATCAGCTCAATTGGCATAGATTCTTGGAGACTATGTGCCTTAGAGGAATTGCTGAGAGTTATATATGAAGGTTCAGTTTTACAAAATGGTGCCAGTTTTTGCCTTAAGTAGTTCGAGCAATGTAAACACTGGCCGCCTCTGAACCATAACTCTAGCAGCAGCATTTGGTATAGTCAAAACTCCTTTGGTTGTGCCAAACTAGAAAACAATGGAACGTTACTTATAAATATGATAGGATATATTTATTTAAATTTAGTTATATGTGATTATGCCACCTACCAAAACAAAAATAGATAAAAGGAATGGGTAAGTCTGAGCTCCAACCAGTTGTTGCCTTGGTGAGACTATGGGCTCAACATCTCAAGGTTTGATTTTTTTAATCTAAGCCAGAAATCTTTATTTTTCAAACGAAATCACTCAGTTTCTAAATGGTTCAATTGAAAAAAATTTAACAGAATATAAGGAACTACATGATGAATCTGAAGTAAAACATGTGCAGGCCCAGCTTGTTATCTGGGCAGCCAGTTTGCAATGTGTGATGGAGCATGAGGTCTCAAATGCATGGTTAATCTGTCTCTCAGTACTCACCTTCATGTCTTTTATCTGTATACTAAACAAATTGATGAACTAAACACTGCTCTTGAATGATTATGTTTCATTTACTGCTATTACGCAGTTGTGATTGTTTAGGTATTAACTACAAAAGCAGTGCTTAAAACATTTATTTCAAATCTGGAATTCTTCATTTTATCAGGCTTAAGCAATAGAATTTAATTTTAAGGCTTTTCTTTCATTAAGTTGATGTGAGAGTACAATATTATTGAATACTAGTTTATTCTTGTTCACTAATCATGACTTTTCTCTTCTGTGACAGCTTTCACTTTCAGAAGAACAGACTGATATAACGAAAAATGGCTGTGAATCTAAAGAACTGGTCTACCTCGTGCACATAGCTTGTCAGGTAATTTTGTAGTTATGTTTTCTATTACCACATGGCATTTGATAAGAATTTTTTTTTTTTTTTGAAACTAGGTCCCTCGCTATTTTTGCCCATGGAATTGCAGACTCATGTTGCCTGGGGTACCACAGACTCAAGCAGTCCCTCACCTCAGCTTCCCACATAGCTGGGATTATAGGCACGTGCCACCATCCAGCTATTGTTTTGGAACTAGGTCTCGCTGTGTTGCCCTGGGCAGGACTCAAATCGTCATCCCTAGTCCCTGGTCCCTGCTGTGGCTTCCTAGGCTGCTGCTTACAGGCACGCGCCACTGTGTTGGGCTCTGATAAGAATTATTTTGAGTCATTATTAAATTTTTCTCTCTGTTGTGCTCCTTATGTTGCATAATAGAATCCTCAGATTCCTAGACAGTGATGAAATGAAATTGTACTGTGAATGACTATTGTTAAGAAAACAATAGTATCTCCTACAAGACATAAATAACTATGTTCATACAATGCTATATGGAATGTGCAGTACATATTGCAATTTGCATGCCTTCTCTGCACTTTTAGAAAATTTTTTAAAAGTTTAGATACTTGAGTGAATAACAGTGACTTTATAAACGAATCTGTCTTGTTCTATCTCCCATTCATATTGACATTTTTTACACATTCAGTTGAAAGTCAATATAATCAATTTTATTGGTATTTAATTTACAAACATTAAAATTTTTCTCTGAGTAAAGAAGTATATTAGTTATTGATAATAAGATAAGAATAAGTTATATGTTGCATGTTACAATAAAGTAGCAGACTGAGTTTTCTCTGCCTTATTAGATGCTCACTTTTCAAACCAACATGGTAAGTTCACTTCCTCTTATATTGCTACAGTACTGTGACAATATAAAATAGGATGTGACTGTTTTAGAAGCTTGAGTTTTTTTAGGTCATAGTATTTGTAGTAACCATGACTTGTTCTTACTGATGTTTGAAATATGTCATCAGTAGCATTAATTATTTCGTTCATCAAAGTTGTTAGAACCTTTATTTTCCTTTTATATAACCTTCTACCTGTGTTTGAATTAGTATTTATGAAGTGCTTGCAAGAAAGCTTTCTTCTAAACGAAACTTTTACATTTAGGGAGGAAGCATAAAGTAAAGACATTATGTTTTTTCTCAAAAAGTATTATTCATGTGCCTGAAGTCAGAAGTTAAGTAGTCAGGTGGGGGAGATAGCCCAAGAACCAGTTACTGAGGTTGTGATTTAAAGAATAAAACAAACCCCCCCAAAATAAATAAATATATCTCCACACCACACGCACAAAAAAGTTAAGTGGTCAAGAAAAGCCTAGTACTTACTTCAGATGGGAAATGCCTTAGCTCTTAGTGTAGGTGATTGTTAGGAAAAACTTTTAATTGAGAGGAAATTGAATTCAGAGGAAACTGAATTTAGCTTGAGTCTGAATAGAATGGCTTTAGTTGTATGTTGTTTACATGTTTTGTTTTATGTCATCTCTGTTCCTTTGAAAAAATAGACACTGAATTTTTCAGTTTCATGTGGTTTTTCATAAAATGCTTCAATATGGTGACTTGATTTTAAGTGAAAATATCAACTGCCTTTATGAACTATTATAATAAACATATAACTATACCTTACTTATTCCGAGTAGATGATATGCCAGTAATGCATTTATTAATGCTTCTACAACCTAACATCTTGTAACATCATCTTTTCTCATCATAAGTTTTCATGTTTCAATAATGCAGATATTTTTATTCTTATAAGTAAAATATAATGTCAAAAATTATATACCTACACTTTTTTAAAATGACCTTCAAAATGTAAACATGGTATTTTGTTACCACACATTTTGGAATATGTAATTGTTATTTGATTATGCTTCCTTGAATTAGTGACCTAAATAGTTAGGTTCTTTCCTGTTTGTGAGTATCTTGTGAAGTTGCTTAAAGAATTTCAGACTTCTTGGTATATGCAACTTATTACATTGAAGTAGTAATTTGCTACTTTATAATAACAATGCCATTGCACTTCACTACCTTTCCATAATTCATCATTGATGTACTACCATAGCTTACCTTCTGTTTTCATGTCATAGATGATTTCAAGATTAGTCATCCTAAATCAACCAAATCATATTAAACTGGAATCATATTTTTATTTTCTATATCTAAAGGAAAGTCACAATCACTAATTTTTTTTTCTTTTTGAGACTAGGTCTTGCTATTTTTGCCTGTGGAACTGCAGGCTCACGTTGCTCGGGGTACCACAGACTCAAGCAGTTCCTAGCCTCAGCTTCCCAGGTAGCTGGGATTACAGGCATGTGCCACCACGCCCAGCTATTTTTTTTGGGGGGAGGGGAGGAGATGACTAGATCTCACTATGTTGCCCTGAGTGGGACTCGAACCGCAACCCCTAGTCCCACGTGCCTCTGTACCCGGTTACAATCTCTAATTTTTAAAGGAGGAAAGAGAAACTCAACTTACTGAAGTGACTTTCCTAAACAATTTGAAATTCATCAGAAACTCTCAAACATTTTCAGTTTCTTGGTTCCAGCTTTCTCTTCAGTTGACAGTCACAATTTAGAATAGATTTGAGGGAATGATTAGTAGTCTTAAGATGAGATCACCATTATACTCTGATATAATCTAGCTATTCCTAATTTATTTGTTCACATTTTGTATTTTCACTAATTTCTAATAATAACACAGTTCTTTTTAGTTTAACGAAAGATTATTGGTCCTTTGCCTGCAACCCACTTTTCCCTGTTTTATTGTCTTAGAAAGAGGTCAGTTAAGCAGTTGTGAGGTTTTTCATTTCTGTAGGTTATGTAGTACTGATTCCTTTAAATCTCATTGTTGGACCTTTGAATTGTCTTTGTGTCTCCTGTTTTTCTTTTTTCCTTTTAATTTGTGTATCCAAAAATGTAAACCATGTCTTCCATAATGAATAAATTCAAGTTCAGCAAGCATTTTTTTAATCACTTATGTGTCTACTACATAGATATTATGCCAGCCATTTGTCATTTAATTCTTATAATAGCTTTGTGAGGCAAATAGTCTAGTTTCCATGTTACAGATATTGAATATAAAATTCAGTAATATTAACAGCTTTGTGGGAGCCCATCTCAGAGATGAGAAACTTGTAATATAAATCTTTGCAAGTTGAGCTCTTGGCCCCCCGCAGGAGGAACAGATTGGGAGCTGACCAGAATCTTCTGGGGACCCCCTAGGGGGCGTAGCTCTCCGGACCCCAAGTGTGGGAGTGCTGAAGTTATGAACTGCATCTTTATTAAGAAAATATAGGAGCCCCGCGTCAGATTCTATATTTTAATTAGATTCTCTGTGGAGAATCACTGAGATACTAGAATGAGCCCGAGGCAAGGAAAACTGGGAGAACCAGATAAGCTTTACAACCAAGGAATAACCTTGGGTGACTTGAAACCAACTTTTATTATCCTGATTCCCTAAAAATGACTGCTTAGGAATGTTTAGTAGTATCTAATGATAATCTATTTTCTCTTAAGATACTGATTTCTGTCTTTCGCGTTATAGTCCTCATGCGCTCATGATAATTACCCTCACGCGGTCACTTCTGCCTCTCACTGAGATAATGCACCCACTACTCATTAGATGCCCCT